>RXID01017831.1:0-16262 GCA_005019695.1 Trichopus zeylanicus subsp. travancoricus | reverse complement strand
GTAATTGTCTCCTCTGGTGAAGTACTCCTCCTCTGGAGCCTCGTTCTCATAATGTTGTTGGTAGCTTTGCTGGTCCTGATAACACCAATTGTAGTAGTCGTCCCGTGGGGTAGGCAGATAGTAAGCCATCAGCCTTCAGGCTTTTGCACTTCCTCAGCAAGTATCTGGTAAGGATCCCGAAAGACCCTTAGTTTGCCTCGTGCCTCCTGAGGCCTTCGTGTGCGCCTCTCGTGCTGTTGGAGAAGCTTGTCCAGCCGTTCAAGGCTGTCGCCTGGTTCTCTTTGCTGGGCTTGTTGCCTGAACGCCTCGAGTACGAGTCCTCGAGCCTCTTGTTTTGAAAGGGGCCTGCTGTCTAGGACTGCAGTTGTTAAAGTCTTCAGAGAAATCTCGAGCCTCGAGATCTCTTGTGTGCAAGCTTGATGCAGTTCAAAGAGTTGTTTTAAATTCTTTAAGTTAACTCTTGATGCAATACAGGTTTTGTCGTAAATCACAGACAAGTTATGAGCTAGTTGATTGGTGGAAACTTTTGTTACTAAAGCACGGTCAAGATACTCAAGGCTAGAGGTTCGGGAACGTTCATACCCCTCCTGAATGGATTTTTCCCATGCTTCAGACATATGGGCTAAAAGTTCACAGTTACCATAATTTTCCCAAGGATAAATTCCAGTGTTAGGTTAAACATGGCAATTCCTCACTAGATTAAAGCAATGCTTCAGGATCATACAGGTGTGCCCTTGGGCTTACTCACGGCCACTCGCCTTCACTGCCAAGTTAGGACCTGTCCTTTTTCCTTACACAAAGCTCTTCATCCAGTCAGTAAAAACCATGCTTAATTCTAATCCGCAACTTACCACAAAGGAAAAGATAGCACTTATGAATTCTTAACACAAAATCTGAACACAGTAGTTTAAATCAGGATTTGGGTAATTACGACCCTTACCTCGCACTCTTGGCACCTTGACCTCTTGGGGGTTCTACTCCGCCATATCTTTAGCTAGCTCTGATACCATGAAATCGACCTTCCTAACGCCGGCGATGCTCGCCGAAGTTTCCGAGGTCGCGGAAGCTCTCTTTCAAGAAGGAAAGTAGCAACAAGAAATAAGGAGAAGATATGGAGAAACTCTCGGATTCTTATTGCTAAATTCACACGATACTTGGATTATTTTCGATGATCATTTACAATGGAGGCGTGCCCCTTATATAGAGGGCACGGTGATGTAAGCGCTCACATCAGCTGGTGGTATGAGCTAAGCGCTTACATCAGCATAATAGTAGCCTATACTAGAGTAGGCCTATAGCCTTTACCTAAGACTCCAAGGGAAGTCTTGTCCTAGGCGTAGCCTTTATATCCTAAGGTGTAGCCTTTACAGAAGACTCCAAAAGAGATCTTATCCTAAGGCGTAGCCTTTATATCCTAAGGCATAGCCTTTACAGAAGACTCCAAAAGACGTCGCTGTCATAGGCTGGTAGCTCGTCCTTTGGCTAGGCTCGTCCTCTTGCTTAGGCTTTGACTTCTTATTGCCGTAGCTACTACAGGAAAGTAGGATCCTGTTGTACAGTACGTAGCAGCTATAGCTACGCAATAAGAAGTCAAAGCCTAAGCAAGAGGACGAGCCTAGCCAAAGGATGAGCTACCAGCCTATGACAGCGACGTCTTTTGGAGTCTTCTGTAAAGGCTATGCCTTAGGATATAAAGGCTACGCCTTAGGATAAGATATCTTTTGGAGTCTTTTGTAAAGGCTACGCTTAGGATATAAAGGCTACGCCTAGGACAAGACTTCCCTTGGAGTCTTATGTAAAGGCTATAGGCTACTCAGTAAGGGGGCTACTAGTATGCGGATGTAAAGAGCTTAGCTCATACCACCCAGCTTGATGTGAGCGCTTACATCACCGTGCCCTATATATAAGGGGCACGCCTCCATTGTAAATGATCATCGAAAAATAATCCAAGTATCCAAGTATTGTAAGCAATCGTGTGAATTTAGCAATAAGAATCCGAGAGTTTCTCCATATCTTCTCCTTATTTCTTGTTGCTACTTTCTTTCTTGAAAAGAGCTTCCGCGACCTCGAACACTTCGGCGAGCATCGCCGGCGTTAGGAGGGTCGATTTCATGGTATCAGAGCTAGCTAAAGATATGGCGGAGTAGAACCCCCAAGAGGTCAAGGTGCCAAGAGTGCGAGGTAAGGGTCGTACTTACCCAAATCCTGATTTTCACTACTGTGTTAAGATGTTGTATTAAGATTTCATAAGTGCTATCTTTTCCTTTGTGGTAATTTGCGGATTAGAATTAAGCATGGTTTTTACTGACTGGATGAAGAGCTTTGTGTAAGGAAAAAGGACAGGTCCTAACTTGGCAGTAAAGGCGAGTGGCCGTGAGTAAGCACAAGGGCACACCTGTATGATCCTGAAGCGTTGCTTTAATCTAGTAAGGAATTGCCATGTTTAACCTAATACTGGAATTTATCCTTTGGAAATTGTAGTAACTGTGAACTTTTTAGCCCATATGTCTGAAGCATGGGAAAAATCCATTCAGGAGGGGTATGAACGTTCCCGAACCTCTAGCCTTGCGTATCTTGACCTTGCTTTAGTAACAAAAGTTTCCACCAATCAACTAGCTCATAACTTGTCTGTGATTTACGACAAAACCTGTATTGCATCAAGAGTTAACTTAAAGAATTTAAAACAACTCTTTGAACTGCATCAAGCTTGCACACAAGAGATCTCGAGGCTCGAGATTTCTCTGAAGACTTTAACAACTGCAGTCCTAGACAGCAGGCCCCTTTCCAAACAAGAGGCCCGAGGACTCGTACTCGAGGCATTCAGGCAACAACCCCAGCAAAGAGAACCAGGCGACAGCCTTGAACGGCTGGACAAGCTTCTCCAACAGCACGAGAGGCGCACAAGAAGGCCTCAGGAGGCACGAGGCAAACTAAGGGTCTTTCGGGATCCTTACCAGATACTAGCTGAGGAAGTGCAAAAGCTTGGAGGTGATGGCCCCAGGAACCAACACCCAGTTGGTTTACAAAGGGCTACCTATCCCAGCACCATCTCCGATGTGCGAAGATCAGATTCGGGGATACCGGAGGAGCCAAAGGCACCTTCATACGGCATAACAAACAACCAGGAGAATGGGTAGACTCCTGATGGGAAGAAACACCCCGCAAGACACACTAGAGCAGCAGATCGATCCTCAGGTACAATTAAAACTATCAATGCAGGAGAGAGCTGCCATAGTTCCAGCGGAGGTTCTGTACCACTCCCGGAAGGACGATGTGCACCATCGGGTGTACACACATAGATCGGAGGACGCAATCCTCTGTGTCGACAATGACCAGGTAGACCTCCCATTCATACAGGAGGAAAGCTTCCATCAACTATGGCAAAGCGGGATGCAGTACATACACCTCGGTGTACTGCAACTTCGACTCCAGATCCTACACCGACAGGAGGTTGGTACAATGGCTCTGGTCGTCTTCCGTGACAACCGGTGGGAAGGAAATAAAGCACTACTGGCCACGATGGAGGTGGACCTAGCAAAAGGCAGTCAACTGGTATACGTTATACCAAACGTCATGATGACTGTCAAGGACTTCTACAAGCACGTACAAGTCTCTATCCTAACTACGGGATACGAGAACTGGCAAAGTGGTGAGTCCAATTTATTAATCACTAGAGGCATGGTAGGAAGGCTCTCGAATACCCCAAACGTAGGCTTTGCCTACGAAATTCAAGGAGTCGTCGACTACCTAGCAAGCCACGAAGTACACGCCCTCCCAGGACGTAGGTACTCAGCAGAGGCGCTGCAAGGACGCAGCTGGACTGTCCGACCAACGAAGCCCTCCGCACCGACTCAACCTGAGGAGGTCATGAGCAGGAGCCTCCTTGATGGGAGCATCTCTCTGCGGTTCGGAAGCTACAAGCCGGCAGAAATGCCAAGAAGATCCTGCTACCTCCCAAGAGATGAGGAGGCATTCAATGATGAAGAGGAGCTCAGGACTCCTCATATACTGGCCATCCTGCTAAAGGAAGATGAAGAAGATGAAGAGGAAAGTGACGACGAAAGTTACTTTCATCAGCTCTGCAAAGAGGGGTTCCCTGAAGGAGAAGGAGAGATGGAATATCCAATCAGAGCCCCAAGGTGGGATATATATCCCGACGAGGACGAAGATCCTCCTGAAGGCAGAAGGGACGTGCTTTCCCAACAACCAGATGAAGTCTGGGACACACTAGGGGAGCCTAGTGGGAGGTACGACTACTATGTCAAATATACTCCCCCGGAGTATATCTACTATGGCCCCCCCGAACCAACTGGATGGGGAGAAATAGATGACAAGAAAGAGCCTGATGAGGAGGAACCAGCCAGCATACTTTCTGAAAAGCATGAGGAAGAAGGTAACGCTTGTCCCCCTCATAGTGCTAATGTTATTGCAGCAGGCATTGAAGAGGAAGTATCGGAGATGGAGTACCCTGCCCTGCGGAAACTAGCCCAAAGGCTATCTGAGAGGTTGTACACAAGTACACTAACCTCGGCAACATCTCCGAGCGGGCCGTACATGCCACCCACAGATGCTTCAATGGAACCAGGACCCCCAGGTTACCCACCAGCGGCCAACACGACTCCAGCAATATCCAGAACAACAACGGAGTCTGAGCGGCGGAACCAGGGAAGTTTCCGAAGAAACTTCAACAATGAAATGTGGACCCTACCGTCCGCACAGCAGAATGAAGGAGCCCTCGTGATAATACCCGAACAGCTCGGGCTATTTGAGGAAACATTTGCAAGATGGGAAACCATCACGAGGAACCATGTTGCCGCGCAAGGATTCACTGATGCGCGAGACAAGATTGAATACATGGAAAACCTCCTAGGGGAAACAGCCAGGCTTGCATGGGTACAATGGCGTATGCTATATGGCGAAGAATACCAAGCCATTATTGCAGCCGGAGGAGGAAGGGATGGCACTCAAAACATCCTTTCCCTAATGAGAAGGGTCTTCTCATTGGAGTATCCAGCCCAAGGTTCAACCTTGGCTCAAGACACGGCATACCGGGACTTGGAAAGACTTTCATGTACAAACATGAAAGATATCCTTTTATACATGAATGACTACCTCAGGTTAGCTACCAAAACCGGAAGGTTGTTTATAAGCAGGGAGCTATCTGAGAAATTCTGGTTAAAAATGCCGGGAGACATTGGCCGAAGAATGAAGGCGGCCTTCGATCAGAGATATCCTGGAGTAGACATCGGGGTGATACCCAGGATACTATTCGCCTACAAATACTTGGAGGAGGAATGCAAAGACGCCGCATTCAAAAGATCCCTCAAGGATCTTTCCTTCTGCAGCAAGATCCCGATCCCAGGCTACTACACCACAGAAAAGAAGTACGGGGTCAGAAAGGCGAAAACATACAAAGGAAAGCCGCACGACACCCACGTGCGCATTGAGAGAAGGAAGCACCTTGTGCGCAACAGACGCTGCAAGTGCTACCTCTGCGGAGACATGGGGCATTTCGCCAGAGAATGCCCTAATGACAGAAAGAATGTGAAAAGGGTTGCCATCTTCGAGCAACTAGATGTTCCAGATAATTATGACTTAATATCTGTGCAGGAAGGCGAAGACCAGAGTGATGCAATTTATAGCATCTCAGAAGGGGAGGATCCTCAGAACCTCCACAACTCCCTCCGCCCACTCATACAAAATGAAGTCATATATGTTCTGCAGGAACTCGAAGAAGGATGCCAACCGCAGAAGGAAGGGTGCACTAGGCACACCAACGGGCAAAGCTCCATTACCCCAACAACAAGTACTTCTCCCCTGGCACAAGAGGAGTACCCAGCAAAGCCCGTAGGAGCGGCGGTTCTAACCTCCGGAAGGGGCCCAGAAGAGAAACTACACTACCTCGCATTCAGCCTGGATGGAAAAACCTACCATCTTCATGACGAGGTACTACTGGCACACGAATGGATATATGAAAACCCCTATGTAATTATTATCAAGGGGATTTTCCAAGACAAAGGAGGACAGGTGTCCCTCATAGGACAATGGCTGTACCGCCCAAAGGAAGCACTCACAGAAGCTGGGAGTCCAAGAGAATCCAGGGATACAAGGAAACTTTTCTATAGTTTCCATACTGAGGTAGTCCCTGCAGAGAGCGTCATGCACAACTGTGTGGTTCACTACAGCCCACAGGGTGAGCAAGTACCAAGGCGTACCGAGTACCCGGGATTCATCATACAAGAACTCTACGACCACACCAACGGAATTCTCAAGGACATAGCATGTGCAGACTATGACAAGGAGCAGCAATCTGAAATCAAGCTGCTTATCCAGAAAACAAGGGAGCACCTGACAGGCTCCATGCAAAGCAGATGGCCAAAGGCATGCAACACAGAACCCACAGCCGGACGACGGTGGGCACCGACACCAACGCAACTGCGGATACTCAACCGCCTTTTCCGTCAAAGTGACAGGCCACCTAGAAAGCGACAAACACAGGACCTGACTTGGGCGCTCAGACTACATGGACCAATCTCTGAAGCCAATACCCGCAAATGGTTCATGAACAAGAGAGCGCGCGACAAGCAGACGCCGGCAATACCTACCATTGTCCCGTAGTAGGCGGAGCGTGGTGGGAAGTATAGTAGCTAATACAGGAAAGTCGAATCCTGTTGTACAGTACAGTAGCAGCTAGAGCTACGAAATAAGAAGTCAAAGCCTAGCAAGAGGACGAGCCTAGCCAAAGGACGAGCTACCAGCCTATGACAGCGACGTCTTTTGGAGTCTTCTGTAAAGGCTATGCCTTAGGATATAAAGGCTACGCCTTAGGATAAGATCTCTTTTGGAGTCTTGTGTAAAGACTACGCCTTAGGATAAGAGGGCTATGCCTAGGACAAGACTTTCCTTGGATTCTTATGTAAAGGCTATAGTCCTACTCTAGTATAGGTTACTATTATGCTGATGTAAGCGCTTAGCTCATACCACCAGCTGATGTGAGCGCTTACATCACCGTGCCCTCTATATAAGGGGCACGCCTCCATTGTAAATGAACATCGCAGAAATCTTAGAAATCCAAGTGTTGTGTGAATTTAGCAATAAGAATCCGAGAGTTTCTCCCTATCTTCTCCTTATTTCTTGTTGCTACTTTCCTCCTTGAAAAAGAGCTTCCGCGACCTCGAACACTTCGGCGAGCATCGCCGGCGTTAGGAAGGTCGATTTCAAAATCGACCTTCCTAACGCCGGCGATGCTCGCCGAAGTGTTCGAGGTCGCGGAAGCTCTTTTTCAAGGAGGAAAGTAGCAACAAGAAATAAGGAGAAGATATGGAGAAACTCTCGGATTCTTATTGTAACTTCTCAAGTTTCTGCGTTTTCTAGGATTTCTGCGATTTTTCGATGATGTTTTACAATGGAGGCGTGCCCCTTATATAGAGGGCACGGTGATGTAAGCGCTCACATCAGCTGGTGGTATGAGCTAAGCGCTTACATCAGCATAATAGTTACCTATACTAGAGTAGGCCTATAGCCTTTACATAAGACTCAAGGGAAGTCTTGTCTAGGCGTAGCCTTTCTCTCCTAAGGCGTGCCTTTACAAAGACTCCCAAAAAAAACAAAAGATATCTTATCCTAAGGCGTAGCCTTTATATCCTAAGGCATAGCCTTTACAGAAGACTCCAAAAGACGTCGCTGTCATAGGCTGGTAGCTCGTCCTCTGGCTAGGCTCGTCTTCTTGCTTAGGCTTTGACATCTTATTGCGTAGCTATAGCTGCTACGTACTGTACAACAGGATCCTACTTTCCTGTATTAGCTACTATACTTCCCACCACGCTCCGCCTGCTACGGGTCAGTGGTAGCTATACTTCCCACCACGCTCTGCCTGCTACGGGTAGTGGCGATGTTCAGTGGGGTGCCGTTTGCTGGTGCTAGGGCCTCTTCCAGATTGTCAACAGCTGTGGCCTTCTCTGCTTGCACAGGGGTAGTATGAAAGGTAACCGTATTACCTTGTATACGTACTCCCCCATCCATAGTTCGCAAGAAGTTGCATCCAAGAATGAAGTGGATTCCAGTCTTTGGCTTTATGTGGAAGCTGTATGTGCCGGGGATTTGGAAGCTGCTACCTCCGATGTACATCTTTCCCTGCTTGAGTCTCCTGTTCGTCATTTGTTGAGAGTTGACTCCGTTGACTTGTATGATGCAATTAGTTGGTGCCAGTGCTTCAGGTGGTACTGATGCTTCATCAATGCAGCACGTGGTAGCTCCTGTGTCTAGTATTGCTTGTACTTGGAGCCTGGGAAGATTTGGTATTTCAAGTACAATAAGCATACTATAGAGCATGTTGTTTACCATTCTTGGTTCCGAGTTGAGCTGGGTTGCTCTATCTATTGCACTTGCTGGGAATAGAACATTAGTATGTCCTTGTCCTTCCGCTGGTTCTGCTGCCGATTTTTCTCCCTTTTTCTTATAGTGTTCGTGCAGGTCTGCTTCTAACTCCTGTGCTCTCCCTTCGACTTCTTTCATCAGCCGCTCAATTTCTCCCTCGCACCATGCAATATAGTATCGTTGCTCCTGCATAAGCTTGCATTTGGGGCAATGGAGTTTCACCTTTCGCATTGTTTGGTGCTTGCAGTATGTGCCTCTTTGTGGGCGGTTTTCTTCTCCTGTGCGGCTGATCCTTCCGCTTGCTGTTGCGTTGGAGTGTAGCTGCTTCACCTTGGTGTTGTGAGTGTTCTGCAAGCTGCTAGCCGGATTGCTGAAGGCTTCTGGGTGTTTATTCAGTAGTGCTGTTGTCCTTTCGATCAGGTGCCTAATTTCACATTGCCTTTTCATGTCATAGTCATTTGTCACTAGGTCCTTTAGAATCTTTTGAGTGTGGTCATAAATTTCTTGCACAATGAATCCAGGATGCTTTGTGCGGAGTGGCAGCTGCTTGTTTCGTGGGATGTAATGAACCACACATTTGTGCATGATAGATTCTATAGGGAGTATAGTAGTGTGGAAACTATAAAAGAGTTCCCTAGTATCCCTGAATCTCCTTGTACTCCCATAAATCAGGCATGCTTCTTCCGGGCGATATAACCATTGCCCAGTAAAGCATATTCTTCCATCCTTGTCTTGGAAAATCTTCTTGATAATTATGACATAAGGCTCTTCATTCTTGGTGTTAGGGAAAAGCATTACCTCATCAGCCAGATTGTAGGTTTCTTCATTTAAGTTGAAGCAATGCAACACTTTCTTCTTCCTCTGCTTCTTCCCTTGGCATTGCTCCTTCTCTTCTTGTGGAAGGTGATATGCCTCTTTGACCTCTCCGTGGCTGACTTCCTTCAGACGGAGTATTTCAGCTTCTGTTGCTGTATTGTCCTGCGGGGCATTTGCTTCATTGTTTATTGAGGAGTTGGCAGGTTTCTTTCCCTTAGCTGATCCTTCCTCATAGTTCCAGCCAGTCGCTTCGCTGGCCTTGGGAAAAGGCAAGTAGAATGATGGGGGTGGTGAGTATCGGACATAATAATCAAACTTACCACTGGGTTCCCCTAGGGTATCCCATTCCTTCTTCTTGCCAAAGGCATGGATGCCTCCTTTATCTGGAAGGGGGTTAAACACAGCCCCTTCTACAATGTCGGATTCTGTGTCCTTTCTTGGTCCTCCTGGTTCTTGATTCGTCTTAGCAGTTGTAAGAGTATTCTTCTTCTTCTTTTTCCTGGCCTGCTTTAGATTTGTAGTGTTTGGATCTTGCGGCGTTTCTTGTAGCTGGGTGATCTCCTCGTAGCCGTGTTGCTCTTTAATCGTCTGTTTGAACTGCCCGCAGTGGAGTTGCTGTGGTGATTCCCTTTCGTAGCGAGGGCAGCTTTGGTGCTTGTCTTCGATTTCTAGCATAAAGAGCGTCGTCATTTGATTTAGCATACCACGGGGGTTTGTGGCCTCTTCAGAGTTGGTCATGCTTGGTTCTTCCCTTCTTGCAAAAGTCTCCTCACATAGCCCGAGCTGTTCGGGTTTTATCAAGAGGGCTCCTTTGTTCTGCTGTGCGGATGGTAGGGTCCGCATTTTATTGAGGAAGCCTCTTTGGAAACTTCCTTGGTTCCACTGCCCAGACTCCGTTGTTGTTCTAGATATTGCTGGAGTCGTGTTGGCCGCTGGCGGGTAACCTGGTGGTCCTGGTTCCATTGAAGCATCTGTGGGGGGCATGTATGGCCTTTCGACTAGCTTTTGCAGGACAGGGTACTCCATCTCCGGTACTTCTTCCTTGATGCCTGCTGCAATAGTAACACTATGAGGGGGACAAGTGTTACCTTCCTCTTCATGCTTTTCAGAAGGTATGCTGGCTGGTTCCTCCTCATCAGGCTCTTTCTCATCATCTTCATTTCCCAATCCAGTTGGTTCGGGCTTTGGTTGAGCCTCTCCTTCAGCTGTTGTCTTGTAGACATTTTCCCGTAGTAGGATACTGGTATACTCCAGTTCCTCACTTGCTTCTGCTTCCTTTTCGTTCAGCTTCTCAGAGTCTTTTTGCAGGCTTGCGCCTAGTTCCAATTTCTTGACTCTTTCTTTGTAGTAGCCCACCTCCTTCTCCAGCCGTTCAATTTTTCCTTCACACCTTTCTTGCATCAGCCTCTGGTTAGGGAATGGTTCGGGTGGAGCTGGTGTAACTGGGCCCGCTGTTTTAAAGTAATAGGGTCCACATAGGTTACAGGCAGTAACCTTGCACTTGGGGCAATGGATCCTTGCCCGCTGCATTGTTTGGATCTTGCAGCACACGCATTTTTCTTCTCGCGGCTGCACGAAGTCATTATGCTGCCAAGAATGAGAACATTTTCCTTGGAAGTAGGGCAGCGTTACCTGAGGGCGATACCCTCCTTCTTGTTCTCCAAGAACACAAACTGCTCTCTCCTGCTCAGGTGGGTCGAGGGAGCTGTGCAGACTTTGGGTTGATAAAGAGGAGTGACGGTTCTTTTTGCGTTCTGCTTCTTGCAGTTCTTGTAGATACTGCGCATTAAAAGGGATCTCCCCATAGTTGGTGTTGTGAAAAGGCCTGTAATAAGAAGAGGTTAGAGGGTAATTGTCTCCTCTGGTGAAGTACTCCTCCTCCGGAGCCTCGTTCTCATAATGTTGTTGGTAGCTTTGCTGGTCCTGATAACACCAATTGTAGTAGTCGTCCCGTGGGGTAGGCAGATAGTAAGTCATCAGCCTCCAAGCTTTTGCACTTCCTCAGCTAGTAAGGATCCCGAAAGACCCTTAGTTTGCCTCGTGCCTCCTGAGGCCTTCGCGTGCGCCTCTCGTGCTGTTGGAGAAGCTTGTCCAGCCGTTCAAGGCTGTCGCCTGGTTCTCTTTGCTGGGGTTGTTGCCTGAACGCCTCGAGTACGAGTCCTTGGGCCTCTTGTTTTGAAAGGGGCCTGCTGTCTAGGACTGCAGTTGTTAAAGTCTTCAGAGAAATCTCGAGCCTCGAGATCTCTTGTGTGCAAGCTTGATGCAGTTCAGAGAGTTGTTTTAAATTCTTTAAGTTAACTCTTGATGCAATACAGGTTTTGTCGTAAATCACAGACAAGTTATGAGCTAGTTGATTGGTGGAAACTTTTGTTACTAAAGCAAGGTCAAGATACTCAAGGCTAGAGGTTCGGGAACGGTCATACCCCTCCTGAATGGATTTTTCCCATGCTTCAGACATATGGGCTAAAAGTTCACAGTTACCATAATTTTCCCAAGGATAAATTCCTGTATTAGGTTAAACATGGCAATTCCCTACTAGATTAAAACAATGCTTCAGGATCATACAGGTGTGCCCTTGGACTTACTCACGGCCACTCGCCTTCACTGCCAAGTTAGGACCTGTCCTTTTTCCTTACACACAGCTCTTCACCCAGTCAGTAAAAACCATGCCTAATTCTAATCCGCAAATTACCACAAAGGAAAAGATAGCACTTATGAATTCTTAACACAAAATCTGAACACAGTAGTGTAAATCAGGATTTGGGTAATTACGACCCTTACCTCGCACGCTTGGCACCTTGACCTCTTGGGGGTTCTACTCCGCCATATTTTTAGCTAGCTCTGATACCATGAAATCGACCTTCCTAACGTCGGCGATGCTTGCCGAAGTGTTCTAGGTCTCGGAAGCTCTTTTCAAGAAAGAAAGTAGCAACAAGAAATAAGGAGAAGATATGGAGAATCTCTCGGATTCTTATTGCTAAATTCACACGATTGCTTACAATACTTGGATACTTGGATTATTTTTCGATGATCATTTACAATGGAGGCGTGCCCCTTATATAGAGGGCACGGTGATGTAAGCGCTCACATCAGCTGGTGGTATGAGCTAAGCGCTTACATCAGCATAATAGTAACCTATACTAGAGTAGGCCTATAGCCTTTACATAAGACTCCAAGGGAAGTCTTGTCCTAGGCGTAGCCTTTTTATCCTAAGGCGTAGCCTTTACAAAAAACTCCAAAAGAGATCTTATCCTAAGGCGTAGCCTTTATATCCTAAGGCATAGCCTTTACAGAAGACTCCAAAAGACGTCGCTGTCATAGGCTGGTAGCTTCGTCCTTTGGCTAGGCTCGTCCTCTTGCTAGGCTTTGATTTCTTATTCCGTAGCTCTAGCTACTACTGTACTGTACAACAGGATGCTACTTTCCTGTATTAGCTACTATACTTCCCACCACGCTCCGCCTGCTATGGGTCAGTGGTAGCTATACTTCCCACCACGCTCCGTTTGCTACGGGTCAGTGGTAGGGATTGCCTGCTTCTCCTTGACTCGCGCTCTGTTGTTGATGAACCATTTGTGGATGTTGTCTTCAGAGATTGGTCCATGTAGTCTTAGCGCCCAAGTCAGGTCCTGTGTTTGCTTCTTTATAGGGGGCCTGTTGCTTTGACGGAAGAGACTGTTGAGCATCCGCAGCTGTGTTGGTGTCGGTGCCCACCGTCGCCCGGCTGTGGGTTTTGTGTTGCATGCCTTTGGCCATTTGAGTTGCATGGAGCCTGGCAGATGCTCCCTTGTTTTCTTGATAAGCAGCTTAATTTCAGATTGCTGCTTCTTATCATAGTCTGCACATGCTATGTCCATGAGAATTCTGTTGGTGTGGTCGTAGAGTTCTTGTATGATGAATCCCGGGTACTCTGTACGCCTTGGTACTTGCTCACCCTGCGGGATGTAGTGAACCACACAGTTATGCATGACGCTTTCTGCAGGGACTACCTCAGTATGGAAACTATAGAAAAGTTTCCTTGTATCCCTGGATTCTCTTGGACTCCCATCTTCTGTGAGTGCTTCTTTTGGGCGGTACAGCCATTGTCCTTTGAGGGACACGTGTCCGCCTTTGTCTTGGAAAATCCCCTTGATTACATAGGGATTGGCATATATCGATTCGGGCGCCAGTAGTACCTCATCATGAAGATGGTAGGTTTCTCCATCTAGCCTGAATGCGAGGTAGTGTAGTTTCTCCTCTGGGCCCCTTCCGGAGGTTAGGATCGCCTCTCCTACGGGCTTTGCTGGGTACTCCTCCTGTGCCAGGGGAAAAGTACTTGTTGTTGGGGTAATGGAGCTTTTCCCGTTGGTATGCCTAGTGCACCCTTCCTTTTGCGGTTGGCATCCTTCTTCGAGGTCCTGTAGAACACTTATGACTTCATTTTGTATGAGTGGGCGGAGGGAGTTGTGGAGGTTCTGAGGATCCTCCCCTTCTGAGATGTTGCATATTGTATTACTCTGGTCCTCTCCTTCCTGCACAGATATTAAGTCATAATTATCTGGAACATTTAGTTGCTCGAAGATAGCAACCCTATTTTCGTTCGTTCTGTCATTAGATGCCTCCTCATCTCTTGGGAGGTAGCAGGATCTTCTTGGCGTTACTGGTTGAAATTTTTGGAGGAAGGACTCCCTGCTGAGCCTTGATTGCTCAATATACTCTTCTTCCTCCAGCTTTAACTCTTCTACGGCGGCGGCCACCGATGCTGTAGGAGTAGTACTGATAACATCAGTGAATCCCTGCGCAGCAACATGGTTCCTCGTGATGGTTTCCTTTCTTGCAAAAGTCTCCTCAAATAGCCCGAGCTGTTCGGGTTTTATCAAGAGGGCTTCTTTGTTCTGCTGTGCGGACGGTAGGGTCCACATTTTATTGAGGAAGCCTCTTCGGAAACTTCCTTTGTTCCGCTGCCCAGACTCTGTTATTGTTCTAGATATTGCTGGAGTCGTGTTGGCCGCTGGCGGGTAACCTGGTGGTCCTGGTTCCATTGAAGCATCTGTGGGGGTCATGTATGGCCCGCTCGGAGATGTTGCCGAGGTTAATGTACTTGTGTACAACCTCTCAGATAGCCTTTCGGCTAGTTTTTGCAGGACAGGGTACTCCTTCTCCAGTACTTCCTCTTCGATGCCTGCTGCAATAGTAGCACTATGAGGGGGACAAGTGTTACCTTCTTCCTCATGCCTTTCAGAAGGTATGCTGGCTGGTTCTTCCTCATCAGGCTCTTTCTTGTTATCTTCGTCTCCCCATCCAGTTGGTTCGGGCTTTGGTTGAGCCTCTCCTTCAGTTGTTGTCTTGCAGACACTTTCCTGTGGTAGGATACTGGTGTATTCTAGTTCCTCGCTTGCTTCTGCTTCCTTTTCTTTAAGCTTCTCAGAGTCTTTTTGCAGGCTTGCGCCTAGCTCTAATGCCTTGACTCTTCCTTTGTAGTAGCCCACCTCCTTCTCCAGCCGTTCAATTTCCCCTTCACACCTTTCTTGCATCAGCCTCTGGTTGGGGAATGGTTCTGGTGGAGCTAGTGTAACTGGGACCGCTGTTTTAAAGTAATAGGGTCCACATAGGTTACAGGCAGTAACCTTGCATTTGGGGCAATGAATCCTTGCCCGCTGCATTGTTTGGATTTTGCAGCACACGCACTTTTCTTCTCGTGGCTGCACGAAGTCGTTATGCTGCCAAGAATGAGAACATTTTCCTTGGAAGTAAGGCAGCGTTACCTGAGGGCGATACCCTCCTTCTCGTTCTCCCAGAACACAAACTGCTTTCTCCTGCTCAGGTGGGTCGAGGGAGCTGTACAGACTTTGGGTTGATAAAGAGGAGTGACGGTTCTTTTTGCGTTCTGCTTCTTGCAGTTCTTATAGATACTGCGCATTAAAAGGGATCTCCACATAGTTGGTGTTGTGAAAAGGCCTGTAATAAGAAGAGGTTAGAGGGTAATTGTCTCCTCTGGTGAAGTACTCCTCCTCTGGAGTCTCGTACTCATAGGATTGTTGGTAGCTTTGCTGGTCCTGATAACACCAATTGTAGTAGTCTTCCCGTGGGGTAGGCAGGTAGTCAGCCATCAGCCTTCAAGTACTAGTTCTCGGGCCTCCTGTTTTGAAAGGGGGGGGGGCCTGCTGTCTAGGACTGCAGTTGTTAAAGTCCCCAGAGAAATCTCGAGCCTCGAGATCTCTTGTGTGCAAGCTTGATGCAGTTCGAAAAGTTTTCTTAAGTTCTTCTGATGCAATACAGGTTTTGTAGTAAATAACAGACAAGTTCTAAGCTAGTTGATTGGTGGAAACTTTTGTTATTAAAGCAAGGTCAAGATACTCAAGGCTAGAGGTTCGGGAACGTTCATACCCCTCCTGAATGGATTTTTCCCATGCTTCAGACATATGGGCTAAAAGTTCACAGTTACCATAATATCCCAAGGATAAATTCCCGTATTAGGTTAAACATGGCAATTCCTTACTGGATTAAAACAATGCTTCAGGATCATACAGGTGTGCCCTTGGGCTTACTCACGGCCACTCGCCTTCACTGCCAAGTTAGGACCTGTCCTTTTTCCTTACACACAGCTCTTCCCCCAGTCAGTAAAAACCATGCTTAATTCTAAGCCGCAAATTACCACAAAGGAAAAAGACAGCACTTATGAAATCTTAACACAACATCTTAACACAGTAGTGAAGATCAGGATTTGGGTAAGTACGACCCTTACCCCGCACTCTTGGCACCTTGACCTCTTGGGGGTTCTACTCTGCCATATCTTTAGCTAGCTCTGATACCATGAAATCGACCTTCCTAACGCCGGCGATGCTCGCCGAAGTGTTCGAGGTCGCGGAAGCTCTTTTTCAAGGAGGAAAGTAGCAACAAGAAATAAGGAGAAGATATGGAGAAACTCTCGGATTCTTATTGCTAAATTCGCACGATTGCTTACAATACTGGGATACTTGGATAATTTTTCGATGATGTTTTACAATGGAGGCGTGCCCCTTATATAGAGGGCACGGTGATGTAAGCGCTCACATCAGCTGGTGGTATGAGCTAAGCACTTACATCAGCATAAT
>RXID01017830.1:0-20060 GCA_005019695.1 Trichopus zeylanicus subsp. travancoricus | reverse complement strand
AATAAAAAAATAAAATAAACTTTTCAAACTTGAAAATTAAAATGGAAAATTCAAAAAGAATGAGAAGAAGAACAAGTACTAATCTTCAACTAAATTAGAAAAAAAATTTTGAACAAAAAAAGATGACTAGATATTGAAATTATATGAAGAGAAAATCAAAAAATTGATAATGAGAAAACTGATTAAAAACAAATTTTAATTATGAAGAAATAAAAAAGAAAACTTAACTTGAAGTGAAAACAAAAAGTGATTTTGAATTAAATTACAAAAAATTAGACCTTTAAATAAAACAGAAGCTAAAATTAAACTAAACTACAAAATAAAAAACTTCATTCTGAAAAATAACAAACTAAACATTGGAACAACAAAAAGAAAAACAAAACTAAAATAAAAAAATCAAACTAAATTTAAACTAAATAAAAAAAAACATAAACTTGAATCAAAAGAGAAAAGCAAAAACGCCAAAAAATTTTCAAACTTTAAAATTAAAATGAAAAATTCCAGAAGAATGAGGAGAGGAACAAGTACTAATATTCAACTGAATCAGAAAATAAAAAATTTGGACAAAGAAAGAAGACTAGACATCCAAATTATACATAGGAAAAATCAAAACATTGATAATTAAAAAACTGAATAAAACAAAAAAATAAATATGAAGAAATCACAAAGAAAACTTAACTTGAAGTGCAATAAAAAAGTGATCATTACAAAAAATTAGACCTTTAAATAAAAACTAATGCTAAAATTAAACTAAACTACAAAATAAAATGTTCAGTCAGAAAAATTACAAACTAAACATTGAAACAGCAAAAAGAAAAATAGGACTAAAATATAAAGATCAAACTAAATTTAAACTAAATAAAAAAAAGCTTGAATCAAAAGAGAAAACCAAAAAAATAAAATAAAATTCTAAAACTTGAAAATTAAAATGGAAAATTCAAGAAGAACGAGAAGAAGAACAAGTACTAATCTTCAACTAAATCAGAAAAATAAAAATTTGAACCAAGAAAGAACACTAGATATGAAAATTATACACAAAGAAACTAAAAACTTGATAATTAAAAAACTAAATAAAACCAAAATTTAAATATGAAGAAATAAAAAAGAAAACTTTACTTGAAGTGAAAACAAAAAGTGATCTTGAATTAAAATACAAAAAATTAGACCTTTAAAAAAAACTAAAGCTAAAATAAACCTAAACTACAAAATAAAAAGCTTCAATAAGAAAAATTACAAACTAAACATTACAAGAACAAAAAGAAAAAAAGAACTAAAATATAAAGATCAAACTAAATTTAAACTCAATAAAAAAATAAAGACTTGAATCAAAAGAGAAAATCGAAAAAATAAAATAAAATTTTGAAACCTGAAAATTAGAATGAAAAATTCAAGAAAAACGAAAAAAACAACAAGTACTAATCTTCAACTAAATAAGAAAAGAAAAAATCTGAACAAAGAAAGAAGACTAGACCCCCAAATTATACGAAGGGAAAATAAAAAACTTGATAATTAAAAAATGAATAAAACCAAAATTTAAATATGAAGAAATCAAAAAGAAAACTTAACTTGAAGTGAAAACAAAAGTGATCTTGAATTAAATTACAAAAAATTAGACCTTTAAATAAAAACTAAAGTTAAATTTATACTAAACTATAAAATAAAAAACTTCAATTATAAGAATTACAAACTAAACATTGGAACAACAAAAAGAAAAACAAAACTAAAATATAAAGATCAAACTAAATTTAAACTAAATCGAAAAAAATAAAAACTCGAACAAAAAGAGAAAATAAAAAAAATAAAATGAAAATTTGAAACTTGAAAATTAGAATGAAAAATTCAAGAAAAACAAGAAGAACAACAAGTACTAATCTTCAACTACATCAGAAAATAAAAAATTTGAACAAAGAAAGAAGACTAGACAGGCAAATTATACGAAGGGAACATCAAAAACTTGATAATTAAAAATATAAAACAAAAATTTAAATATGAAGAAATAAATTAGACCTTTAAATAAAAACTAAAGCTAAAATTAAACTAAATTACAAAATAAAAAACTTCAATTAGAAAAATTATGAACTAAACATTGGAAAAAACAATACAAAAAACATAACTAAAATATAAAGATCAAACTAAATTTAAACTAAATCAAAAAAATAAAAACATGAATCAAAAGAGAAAATCAAAAAAATAAAATAAAATTTTAAAACTTGAAAATTAAAATGGAAAATTCAAGAAGAATGAGATGAAGAACAAGTACTAATTTTCAACTAAATAAAAAAAAAATCGAACAAAGAAATATGACTAGATATGCAAATTATACGAAGAGAAAAAAAATTGATAATGAAAAAACTGAATAAAACCAAAAATTAAATATGAACAAAATAAAAAAGAAAACTTAACATGAAGTGAAAACAAAAAGTGATCTTGAATTAAATTACAAAAAATTATACCTTTAAATAAAAATTGAAGCTAAAATTAAAATAAGCTACAAAATAAAAAACTTAATTCCAATAAATTACAAACTAAACATTGGAACCAAAAAAAGAAAAAAAAGAACTAAAATATAAAGATCAAACTAAATTTAAACTAAATAAAAAAAATAAAAACTTGAATCAAAAGAGAAAAACTAAAAAATAAAATAAAATTTTAAAACTTGAAAATGAAAATGGACACTTCAAAAAGAATGAAAAGAAGAACAAGTACTAATATTCAACTAAATCAGAAAACAAAAAATTTGAACAAAGAATGAAGACTAGATATGCAAATTATATGAAGGGAAAATAAAAAACTTGATGATCAAAAAACGAATAAAACCAAAATTTAAATAGGAAGAAATAAAAAATGACCTTGAATTAAATTACAAAAATTAGACATTTAAATAAAAAAGGAAAGCTAAAATTAAACTAAACTGTAAAATAAAAAACTTCAATCAAAAAAATTACAAACTAAGCATTGGAACAACAAAAGGAAAAAAAGAATTAAAATATAAAGATCAAGGTAAATTTGAACCAAATCAAAAAAATGAAAACATGAATCAAAAGAGAAAATTAAAAAACAAAACAAAATTTTAAAACTTGAAAATTAAAATGAGAAATTCAAGAAGAACGAGAAGAAAAACAAGTACTAATCTTCAACTAAATTAGAAAATAAAAATTTGAACAAAGAAAGAAGACTAGATACGCAAATTATAAGAAGCGAAAATCAAAAACTTGATAATTAAAAACTGAATAAAACCAAAATTTAAATACGCAGAAATAAAAAACAAAACTTAAAAACTAAAGCTAAAATTAAACTAAACTACAAAATAAAAAACTTCTATCAAAAAAGTAACAAACTAAACATTGGAATAGCAAGAAGAAAAAAAGAACTAAAATATAAAGATCAAACTAAATTTAAACTAAATAAAAAAATAAAAACTTGAATGAAAAGAGAAAATCCAAAAAATAAAATAAAATTTTAAAACTTGAAAATTAAAAATAAAAATTCAAGAAGAATGAGGAGAAGAACAAGTACCAATCTTCAACTAAATTAGAAAATAAAAAATTTGAACAAAAGAAGAAGACTAGATATGCAAATTATACGAAGGGAAAATGAAAACCTTGATAATTAAAAAACTGAATAAAACCAAAATTAAACATGAAGAAATAAAAAAGAAAGCTTAACTTGAAGTGAAAACAAAAAGTGATCTTGAATTAAATTACAAAAAATTAGACCATTAAATAAAAATTAAAACTAAAATTAAACTAAACTACAAAATAAAAAACTTCAATCAAAAAAATAACAAGCTAAACATTGGAGCAGCAAAAAGAAAAAAAAACTAAAATATAAAGATCAAACTAAATTTAAACTAAATAAAAAATAATAAAAACTTGAATCAAAAGAGAAAAGCCAAAAAATAAAATAAAATTTTTAAACATGAAAATTAAAAAGAAAAATTCAAGAAGAACAAGGAGAAGAACAAGTACCAATCTTCAACTAAATTAGAAAATAAAAAATTTGAACAAAAAAAGAATACTAGATATGCAAATTATACGAAGGGAAAATCAAAACATTGATAATTAAAAAACTAAATAAAACCAAAATTTAAACATGAAGAAATAAAAAAGAAAACTTAACTTGAAGTGAAAACAAAAAGTGATCTTGAATTAAATTACAAAAAATAGACCTATAAATAAAAACTAAAGCTAAAATTAAACGAAACTACAAAATAAAAACTTCAATCAGAAAAATAACAAACTAAACATTGGAACAGCAAAAAGAAAAAAAGAACCAAAATATAAATATCAAACTAAATTTAAACTAAATCAAAAAAATAAAAACTTGAATCAAAAGAGAAAATCAAAAAAATAAAATAAAATTGTGAAACTTAAAAATTGAAATGGAAAATTTGAGAAGAAGTTGAAGAAGAAGAAGAAGTACTAATTTTCAACTAAATCAGAAAATAAAAAATTTCAACAAAGAAAGAAGACAAGATACGCAAGTTATACGAGTGGAAAATCAAAAACATGATAAATAAAAAACTGAATAAAATCAAAATTTAAATATGAAAATAAAAGGAAAACTTAACTTGAAGTGAAAACAAAAAGTAATCTTTAATTAAATAACAGAAAATCAGACCCTTTAAATAAAAACTAAAGTTAAAATTAAACTAAACTACAAAATAAAAAACTTCAATCATAAAAGTAACAAACTAAACATTGGAATAGTAAAAATAAAAAAAGAACTAAAATATAAAGATCAAACTAAATTTAAACTAAATAAAAAAAAAACTTGAATCAAAAGAGAAAATCAAAAAATAAAATAAAAATTTAAAACTTAAAAATTAAAATGAAAAATTCAAGAAGAACGAGAAGAAGAACAAGTACCAATCTTCAACTAAATTAGAAAATAAAAAATCTGAACAAAAAAAGAAGACTAGATATGCAAATTATTCGAAGGGAAAATGAAAACCTTGATAATTAAAAAACTGAATAAAACCAAAATCTAAACATGAAAAAATAAAAAGGAAAACCTTTTGTTTTTACTTAAAGGTCTAATTTTTTGTAATTTAATTCGAGATCACTTTTTGTTTTCACTTCAAGTGATCTTGAATTAAATTACAAAAAATTAGACCTTTAAATAAAAACTAAAGCTACAATTAAACTAAACTACAAAATAAAAAAATTCAATCAGAAAAATAGCAAACTAAAAATTGGAATAGCAAAAACAAAAACAGAACTAAAATATAAAGATCAAACTAAATTTAAAGTAAATCAAAAAAATAAAAACTTGAATCAAAATAGAAAATCAAAAAATTAAAATAAAATTTTTAAACTTGAAAATTAAAATGGAAAAGTCAAGAAGACCGAGAAGAAGAATAAGTACTAATCTTCAACTAAATCAGAAAATAAAAAATTTGAACAAAGAAAGAAGACTAGATATGCAAATTATAAGAAGTGAAAATCAAAAACTTGATAATTAAAAAAAATGAATAAAACAAAAATTTAAATACAAAGAAATAAAAAAGAAAACTTAACTCGAAGTGAAAACAAAAAATGATCTTCAATTAAATTACAGAAAGTTAGACCTTTGAATAAAAACTAAAGGTAAAATTAAACTAAACTACAAAATAAAAAACTTCAATCAGAAAAATAACAAACTAAACATTGGAACAACAAAAAGAAAAAAAGAACTAAAATATGAAGATCAAACTAAATTTAAACTAAATCAAAAAATAAAAACTTGAATCAAAAGAGAAAATCAAAAAAATAAAATACAATTTTAAAACTTGAAGATTAAAATGGAAAATTCGAGAAGAATGAGAAGAAGAACAAGTGCTAATCTTCAACTCAATCAGAAAATGAAAATTTTGAACAAGGAAAGAAGACAAGATATGCAAGTTATGCAAGTAGAAAATCAAAAACTTGATAATTGAAAAATTGGATAAAACCAAAATTTTAATATGAAGAAATCAAAAAGAAAACTTAACTTGAAGTAAAAACAAAAAGTAATCTTGAATTAAATTACAAAACATTAGACCTTTAAATAAAATCTAAAGCTAAAATTAAACTAAACTACAAAATAAAAAACTTCAATCAGAAAAATAACAAAAAAAACATTGGAACAACCAAAAGAAAAAAAAGAACTAAAATTAAAGATGAAACTAAATTTAAACTAAATCAAGAGAACAAAAATTTGAATCGAAAGAGAAAATCACAAAAATAAAATAAACTTTTTAAACTTGAAAATGAAAGTGGAAAAGTCAAGAAGAACGAGAAGAAAAACAAGTGCTAATCTTCAACTAAATTAGAAAATAAAAAATTTGAACAAAGAAAGATGACTAGATATGCAAATTATAAAAAGCGAAAATCACAAACTTGATAATTAAAAACTAAATAAAATCAAAATTTAAATACAAAGAAATAAAAAAGAAAATTTAACTTGAAGTGAAAACAAAAAGTGATCTTGAATTAAATTACAAAAAATTAGACCTTTAAATAAAAACTAAGCTAAAATTAAACTAAACTACAAAATAAAAAACTTCAATGACAAAAGTAACAAACTAAACATTGGAATAGCAAAAAGAAAAAAAGAACTAGGAATTTCTTTTCTTGTAACGAGGGACGTCTAGAAAGAAATAGAAATGATATCCCAGCACACCGTATTTATTTTCTTCTTTGGATTCCCATCCCAAACTAACTATGAATCTCATGGAGAGTTCGATCCTGGCGCAAGATTTTATCTGCATGAGATTCCTCTTTCGTTAGAGGAAAACTTTCTCTCTTGGCCTATTAAACGGAGGGAAACTCAGTAGAATTGAATAGAGTTACATCCTGGAAAGGACCGTACAGAATGGCAGAGTGGATCGGTAACAAATGCTTCCTTTTCTGTCGAAAGTCACGAATAAACTCAGTTCTAAGCATCCCAGTATCCAGCGAGAGACAAGATCGGATACCACCGAGTAACTAACAATATGATAAAAACCGTGCTTCCAGAAAGAGTAACCATCCCGGAAAAAAAGGGTCGATTACCAAACCCTGCATTCCGGGTCAAAATGAAGGACTTGAACTTCGACCCGTAAGTTCCATTTTCCCCAATGTTCCATCTTATGTAACCGACATCAAGTCCATACTACTTCCTTTAAGTCTTGGGGTGCGCCATTGGATGGGCTCAGATTATAAAGAAATCAGCAGAATGCCTGCTTCAAACAAAAGATGTGCTCAATAGCGAATAAAGGGCTTGACTATGAGCTCGCCGAGCGGGAGAGAAAGTGCATTGTGCTGATAGCGAATAAAGGCCGTTGAGCGAGCAATCTTCCTACTGCGCCTGCTGAGCCAGCAATCAAACTCCATAGCGAAATCCCTTGCTTTTATGTATGATAACAAGCGAATGAAAAAAGAACGAATAACGAACATAGCGAACTCGTAGCGAACCGAAAAGTCCGTTAGGTCCACCTCAATTCCAAGCAACTAGGACTGCTAGGTTTATTGTATTGCCCTCTTCTTTCTTCCATATGCTATAAAGCCAAATGACTCAATTGAGAATATCTCCTTTTTTTCTTATAGTATGGAGAGGAATAAGAATAAACTAGAAAAACGAGTACTGCAACAAAGAAAGGGATAATATGCTATATGCTTAACACATGCGTTGAATTTCTTTTTTGGTCACCGACGACCCTGTCATCAAGTCACCAACTTCATTGATCTTCCATCACTGGACAAACGTTAGCTCCCATACATGGTCTTACGATTTTGTGGAGACCTGTGTTTTTGGTAAACAGTCGTCCGGGTCTGGTCACTATGATCCCCTTTGTGAGGAGGCACCCCTTCCCCCGAAGTTACGGGACTATTTTGCTGAGTTCCTTAGAGAGAGTTGTCTCGCATCCCTAGGTATTCTCTACCTACCCACCTGTGTCGGTTTCAGGTATAGGTACCCTTTTGTTGAAGGTCGTTTGAGCTTTTCCTGGGAGGTGCCTGGTACATGACCATTGGCTCTGTCTATCTAGTCCTTGCTTGGTTATTCATCGTAGTGCTTTCCTTCCCTATGAGTTGTGTACTATCTTTCTCTCCCTTTCTAAGTGCTAAACGGTCAATTTGTGGAAGTCTTTTACCAACTTTTGACTACAGTGACAAACCTCACTCTCCTTGGTCAAGTAGTTGACCCGTCTATCCAATAAGTTGACTAAGTGAATGGGAATCCGATAGTTCTACCAGCCTGGGAAGAGTAGTCTGAGGCAATTCGCTAACATCGAGCTGTTTATATCGGCTTTCTTTCCTCTAGCATGAAAGGAGGTTGAGAGGTGCGCATTCCTTTACGCATTCAGCTGACCTTTCCATTACCGTGGGAAAGCCTCACTCTCTGAGCAGCCAGTTAAGGAGAAAGATTCCTAGGATGAATACCAAAGACCCTGTTTTGACTTTCATGGATGGATTCCTCTATTATAATGTCAGGTGTGATGAATTAGACCCACATCGGATATTGGTAGATAGAGTCCAATAGATATAGTGAAAAAGACCCATATCCCATGAGCTTGAGTTTTTGGGAAGATTTGGTGTCTGGCTCACTATATGGATCTGATTTGACATTCTTGTGGCTCCCCAACAAGTGGTATTAGAGCTTTAGGTTCGAAACTGTGCAAACTCTTAAGACCAAAATTACTGCAATGATGCGACTGAATTGAGTCATATGTTAGTCTCATCGCAAAGACCGGCGAGAGGACGCGGGCGTGAGGCCGGCAAGGGTGTGAGTGCAGGCCCAAGGGCTCGGGTGCTTGCACGAGGCTAGCTTGAGGCCAAAGAGAGGGTGCATGTGCTAGCGCCAGGATGGCAAGCCCACAATTGTGGGCGCCAGAATCCGACGCAAGAGCACGGGCACTAGAAGACGGTGCGAGGACATGGGTCACATGGTAGAAGTGGTCAAATAAAAGAGTTCTTGATTAAGAGTGTTAAATTGATGTGATCAAATCATACTTGAAGGGAGAGATTGTTATAATGTCAGGTGTGATGAGTTAGACCCACATCGGATATTGGGTAGATAGAGTCCAATAGATATAGTGAAAAAGTCTCATATTCTATGAGCTTGAGCTTTTGGGAAGATTTGGTGTCTGGCTCACTATATGGATCTGGTTTGACATTTTTGTGGCTCCCCAACATTCCTCCACCTCTATCTTATCCCTCGCCGCGAGAAAGACACCATTGCCCTGGGAAAAAAGTGTGATCCCATAGCGCAAGGTTATATACCGGCAGAATCATACTACCAATGGTACCCTTGAACCACCGGCGAAAGAGGAAGAAGGGAAGCAACAATCCGACATCAATTCTGTAAGAAGCTTGGGCGATCACCTTGATCAGATAAGTCTCACTCTGATGAATCCTTCTGTTGTAATGTCAGGTGTGATGAATTAGTCTCACATCGGATATTGGATATATAGAGTCCAATATATACAGTGAAAAAGGCCTATATCCCATGAGCTTAAGCTTTTCGGATGGTTTAGTGTCTGGCTCACTATATTATTCTGGTTTGACACTTTCGGCTCCCCCAACATCCTTTACCTCTGGAAAATGCCATGGACCATCCTTCAAAGAACGAGAACGAAAATTGAGGTCCAATAGAGAGAGGCTCAAGATCACGAAGTTCTCCCAATGCTTGAGCACATGAATCAGTTTTGACTTCCATCCCAAATCACATCCTCAATGTGCTGGGCTATAAGATAAGAGACTGCTATTGTAGTACTTGACTTGTAATAAAGAGCTTTCTAAGAACTGGAAGACTGTTGTATGTACTATCACCCTCTCTTCCATGAGTAACTTGCACAGAAAGGCCGACGCAACCTTTCTTAGTGCACTTTTTAAGCGCTTAGCTTAGCTTCTATACTAGCATGTAGTACTAAATATCGATATTCACCATAAATTCACGATGTAGAAGAAGAATGGAAAAGAAGAAAAATAGGACACAAGAGATTTATATGGCGAAGACTATCCGGAGGATATTGTATTAATGAGAAAAAGAAGATAAGATTACAATGATGGAGATGAAACTCAAATATTACTAACTCTCACAAGAGACTAAGTAGCCTAGCCGTCACAAGACGTTTTGAGAGTATTGATCTATGTTTCTCTTTCTCACTCTATATTAAAATCCTTACATGAATAGGATATTTATAGATGTGGCCTAACTGTGTTTGAGTCAAAGTAGAAGACTGACTCAAATAAGACTTCTACTAATTTAAGTCTTCTAGTAGAAGATAAATTTATATAAGGATTAGGCCCACTAATTAAACCTTTCTAATATAATTAAGACTCTTCGAAAAATTCAGATTCGAGACACAATTAAACCAATAATCTCCACCTTGGCTCGAATCCTCTTTTTCTTTGAATTTGAATCTCCAATAGATGTCTTTATCATTACCTCATGGGGCAGGATCAGCAACCTTGAGCATTGATCAAGTCCAAACAGAGCTTGAACTTGTTAATCAAAATCATCTTCGTCAACATATCTACAGGATTTCTTGAAGTATGAATCTTTTGTAAAAAAACTCTCCGTCTTCAATAATGTCCCGAATAAAGTGAAATCGGACATCTATATGCTTTAATCTGGTGTGGTACATTTATTTCTTGCAAGGTGTATGGCGCTCTAACTGTTACAAAAGATAAGAAGAACATTTAGAGAATAACCAACTTCATTTGCTAATCCTTTTAGCCATAGAGCTTCTTTGACAGCTTTTGTAGCTGCCATATACTCAGACTCTGTTATAGATAATGTCACAGTTGACTGTAAGATACATCTCCAACTAATAGGTCCTCCACAAAGAGTGAAAAGATAACCAGTGAGGGATCATTATCAATCAAGGTCTCCAACATAGTTTGAATCAACGTAACCAACAATTTTGGCCTCTTGAACTGTGTTCCTGTCGAAACATAAACCAATATTAAGAGTACTTTTGATATATCTTAATAGCCATTTCACAGTCTACCAATACTCTTTTTCTGGATTTGCCATGTAACAACTAACAATGATGATGGCTTGTGTAATATTAGGTCTTATGCATACCATAGCATACATTAGACTTCCAATAGCACTTGAAAATGAGATGTTCTTCATGTATGCATACTCCTCATCTGTAGAAGGACATAATTGAGCTGAAATCTTGAAGTGAGATGCCAAAGGAATACTGGCCGATTTCGAATTCTATATGTGAAAACGAAAAATAATCTTCTCGAGATACTTGCTCTGTTTGAGCCATAATTTGCCATGCTTTCGAACTCGATCAATCTTCATACCGAGAATCTTCCTTACAGTACCTAAATCTTTCATCTCAAATTCTTTTTTTCATTTTAAACTTTAGATCATTAAATAGAGATATGTCTTGAGTAGCGATAAGCATATCATCAACATAAAGAAGCAATATAATAAATGAGTTATTAGCATGCATCTTAAAGTAGACACAACAATCATGTTTGCAATGGATGAAATCTTGTCCCAGCATAAAACTGTCAAACATTTTATACCATTGCCTTGGAGACTATTTCAAACCATAAAGTGATTTTTTTAACTTGCATATAAAATTTTTTTTGCCTTATCGGATGAATCTTTCAGGTTATTGCATAAAAATTTGCTCTTCTAATTTTCCATGCAGAAAGGCAGTTTTGACATCAAGCTATTCTAACTCAAGATTATGAAAAGTAACTAAAACAAGAAAATGAATAGATGTGTGTTTAACCACAAGAAAGAAATTTTCATTAAATTCAACACCCTCCTTTTGTGAATACCCTTTTGCAACTAAACGCGACTTAAATTTAACACCATCTATCTCATAGGAATCCTCTTTCTTTCAAAATACTCACTTGCAACTAATTGTTTTTACCTTCTGGTAATATCACAAGATCCCAAGTATGGTTCTTTTGAAGGAAATCTATCTCTTCATTCATAGCAGCTTGCCACTGAGAAGAATTCTTATCCTGCACTACTTCTTTATAGGAAGAAGGATCACCATCGTCAGTAATTAAAGCAAAAGCTACCATATCTTCAAAATCATACCTTTCAGTTGGCTTTATATTTCTTTGAGATCTTCAAGGTGGAGTCTTCTCAGAAATTTGATTCTTAGAATTTTCTTAAGAGTTGGACATACTCTGAATATCTTCTTCTGAACGAATTACATGCTCCACCTCCACTTGTATTATATCACTGGGACCTTTTTTGAGAGATTTTAACATAACACTTTCATCAAATACTACGTCTCTCTCAATAATTATATTTGAAATAGTAGGATCCCACAAATGATAGCCCTTAACACCTTTGGCATAACCCAGAAAAATATACTTTTTGGAATGTGCATCTAACTTATCTTTGACAACATGAATATAAGCAGGGCAACCAAAAATATTTAAAGAAAAATAATTTGCAGGTTGACCAGTTTATACCTCTTCAAGAGTCTTGTAATTAATGGCTATCTGATGAGAGCGATTCATAATGAAACATGCTGTATTGACTGCTTTTGCCCAAAAAAATTTTTCAAGATTAATTGTACTGAGCATACTACATGCTTTCTCCAACAAGGTTCTGTTCATCCTTTCAATCACACCATTTTGTTAAGATTTTTCTGAGATAATAAAGTGGCATTCGATGCCTTCAGCTTCACAGAATTTGAGAAACTATGTTGATTTGTACTCTTTACCATTATCACTTCTGAGGTATTTGATTTTTCTATTAGTCCTTTTTTCAATTGAAGTTTTCTACCATTTGAAAATAGAAAACACTTCAGTTTTGTGATGTATAAAATAAATTCACACTTTTCTGAAAAAAGACATCAATAAAACTGACAAAAAAAATGAGAATCAGATTTTGATGGAATAGGAAAGCACCACACATCAGAATGAATATAATCAATTAAGCCTTTAGTATAATGAGTACTAGTGTTAACCTTTATCTTGGACTGTTTACCATAGAGACAATGCTCACAGAAATCCAATTTGCATGAGTTGAAATCTTTTAGTAATTTTCTTTTGTTGAGCTCACTCAAACCTTACTCACTCATATGATCGAGATGCATATGCCATAAGTGGATTATATCAGAAGAAGAAGCCTGAGAAATTGCTGCTCCACCTTCAACAGTTTTTCCTACTAACTCATACAAATTTCCATTCTTTAGGCCCTTCATCACTATCAATGAGCCTTTAGTAACCTTAAGAACTCCACCTTCAGCAGAATAATTATAACCAGCAGAATCTAAAACACCCAAAGAGATCAAATTCTTTTTTAAATCAGGAACATGTCTAACGTTAGTAAGAGTTCTAATAATATTATCAAATATCTTAATTTTGATTATTCCAGTTCTAACAGTTTTGCATGGATTATTATTACCCATCAAAACTAAACCACCATGATAGGACTTGTAGTCTTCAAACTAATTCTTATTAGGACACATGTGGTAAGAACAACCAGAATCAAGAATCTAAGTATCATGGTAATTATCAAAATTAGAACTAATAGAGAGAATATTACCATAATCATCATCATAACTCCCTTCAACAACTGACACTTGTTCTTTGACTTGCTCTTTAGATTAAGATTGTCTTTCTTTCTTTACTTTGAGCTTCCAACACTCTTTGATTACATGTCCCATCTTCTTACAATATCTGTAGTTTATTTCTTTGGATTTGGATCTAGAATGACCTGTCTGTGATCTTTCTTTGATACGATCTCTGACAATCAATGCTTCTGAGTGTGACACATCTCCTTCAATATTTTTTAAATATTCATTAGATCGAAGGACAATAGAAATATCATCAAATTTCAAATCCTTACCATACATGAGAGTAATCTTTAAATTCTCAAGAGAAGGAGGTAAAAATGATAATAAAATAATTACCTTATCTTTATCTTTAATTTTAACATCAATACTTAATAATTGAGAGACTACTTTATTGAAAGAATTAAGATGATCAACTACATTTGTACCTTCTTTTATTTGAAAATTGAAGAACTTCTACTTTAAGTAAACTCGATTTGAGATAGAATTACTCATATATTATTTCTCCAGCTTTTTTCATACCTCTGAAGGTGATGTTTCATCAAGAAATGGATAGAGTACCTCATCGGTGAGACTGAGGATGATTGTGTTATGTGCACTAGTATTTTGATTTTCTCATACACTTTCAGTGATATCTTTAGGCTTGACATCCCCCAATGTGTTTCTCAACGCTTGTTGAGTAAGAATTGCACAAACTTTTACTTGTCAAAAAGAAAATTCTTGCTTTCTATTGAATTTCTCTATATCGAACTTCATAGTAGACATGTTGAACTAAGATCTGATACCACTTGTAGCGCTAAATATCGATATCCACCACAATTCACGATGTAGAAGAAGGACAAAAAAGAAGAAAAATAGTATATAAGAGATTTATATGGTAAAGGCGATTTAGAGGATATTGTATTGATGAGAAAAAGAAGATAATATTACAATGATGGAGGTGAAATTCTAATATCACCAACTCTCACAAGAGACTAAGTAGCCTATCCATCCCAAGACGTTTTGAGAGTATTGATCTATGTTTCTCTCTCACATTATATATAGAAACCCTTACATGAATAGGGTATTTATAGATATAGCCTAACTGAGTTTGAGTCAAAGTAGAGGACTGACTCAAATACGATTTTTACTAATTTAAGTATTCTAGTAGAAGATAAATTTAGATAAGGATTAGGTCCATTAAATTACTTTCTAATATAATTAAGACTCTGCAGAAAATTCGGATTTAAGACACAATTAAGCCAACACTAGCGGCGGGCGGCAAGGCCATAGAGTCTAGTAAATTTAGTTGCAAGCCGAAGGCATACATCCTTAGGGCTAAGTAAGGAGCTTGTGAAGCGGCTTGATTGTGGTAGTCATTGCTAACATCTCTCCTCTTCTCTTAGCATGCACAGTTAGCTTGCATGCTGCCTTAGACACATCTCTTTCTTAGTTTCACGCTTTCCTAAGAAAGTCAGTCTTTTACTAAGAGTATATAAGTAGTTGTTTAGTGTATAAGCAATTCTTTAGTGGCCGCAGGCAGGCCTCTCAGACAAAAGGCGATGGAGGTTGGTTGAAGAAGAAGATGTTACGCGGCGTTCAAAACCAACCATGGAAGTGAATGAATTCCAAAGAACAAAGAAGTACGAAAATGAGATGACTCTTTCATTAACTATATCATAAGCAAATCTTCCCCTCCACACCAATCACGAGTTTTTTTTCATTCCTATCGTATATCATTGTAGCGCCCTTAATGATAGGTTTTGAAAAGGACTTTTCATGTCATTTCCATTTAGGTCCGATTCGGATCTCTCCGTTGTTTTCCTTTCCTCCCGAACCTTTTCCTCGAAATGAGAAAGAATCTGGTACACTCGAATTGTATTATTTAAGTACTTATTATTTGCCAAAGATCCTACTTCTACAATTGGTAGGTCATCGGGTTATTCAAATAAGTCGTGTTTTCTGTGGTTTTCCCATGTTACAACTTCCGTACCAATTCAATCGACCTAGAATGGATCGGTTAAACATTCTATTAGGGAGCCCGGTCTTTGACTCTTCCATGTGGTATTCATTCTCATTTGGCTCTTCGAATCACATCCAACAATGGTTGGAACAGCTCGCAAAATCCAAGCACTTCATCTACTTCATTGCCTCCAACCCTTTCCTGTACCTCTATTGAAATAGAATGGTTTTATGTTCTTTCATCAATTGGTTATTCCTCTCTATTCATATCTTCTTATCCAATTTCAGTATCGATTAGTTCACAAGATTGAATGGTCAAGTCATTGAAAAGCCTAGATTCGATTATTTTCCAAGAATGTTGAGTCAGGTATATAAGTCATGTATCTGGGAGGAACTATAAGGGCTTTTGGTTCTTGCACCGCATAGCAGCTATATTTTGATCCATCCTCTTCTTTCCAAGGTTTCTAATTGGGCGTTAAATTCATTTTATATGATGGGAGTTACTCAAAGTATTTGGCGCTTCTTTGCTATGTGCTATTCATAGTACTACCATAGAAAAGACTTTGTTCGAAGATGGTGATCGAAATATACTAATTCAATCCAGCTTATTTACTAGGAAACAGTAGGCGAGCGGGTAGGACAATCGTGAAGGAGAGATCGTTCCTTTAAATAAAACCAATCGAGAATCAGAGATAGTTCCAAAGCTTTACGAGAGACTTCCAGACGAACTAGGGCCCTGCTCCTCTCTTCCTTCCAGATAGGAAAGATCCTAAGTGATAGTGACAGGGGGGAGATCTTGCATTTGACCTTGATCCCGTGGGTAAGCGGATCCGTGTTCTGAGCCTGACCTGACCAGAGATGCCGGACCGGAGAGAGTGATCTCAGACGGCGAAGCCTCGGACAACTATTCACCCTAAACTAAGCTGGCCGGACCTGACTTACCGGAGTTGTTACATACCAACTTCCGCTCGGGAAACTATCTCGAACTCGTTATTTAACACCGGCTTCTGCATTTTCATTTTTTACTCCCTTATCTCCTGGAAGAGCAAGACGCAGGATACCGTCTCTCGCTTTTCCCCTTATTGATTAATACAACTCCTTCTAGACCTTTTGAATCAAGCCTGGCAAGAGCTGTATTAGGTGGGGCGGGCTTTGGTCCTTTACGTTGAAGTGGAAGGAAACCCCTCTTCATTTCAAAGAAGTCCAATCAGGAATAGATCATCCCAGTTCTTAATCTTTTTTTTAAACACATTGTCACACCCTGCGTCAGCCAAATGGACCTGCATTGACTGGATGACAATATAGGTTCAGCCTTGGTTAAATGCTCTACATTTGTTTTCTTTTCTTTCGGATTATGCCCACGTGAACTCTTTCAAAGAAAAGAGGATCCAGCCCGTCAAAAAGCCCTACAAGGTTTTACTCCCCTGCTAGATATAGAAACACTTTGACAAGCCCGATCCGATCAACTCCTCCCTATTGTGGTCTAACTGGTCATTCGGTCGTGGATTAGTGGTAGTGCAATCCTGAACATTGATATGTTAGACTTAGTCAAATTAGCTCCTAGGCTGACAGTCAAGTCTCGAAATACGAAGAGTTTGGCGAGCCAATGTCTGGTCTATGAAAGGCTAGCTCGGGGACAGCAAGAGTTCACCAAGAGGTGGTCATCAACGGAAAGAATAGGACTTGCACCGTCTAACAAAGTTTCCAATATCGGACTGGGTAAATGAACAGTGAATAGAGCCAGCCACTTCTTGCTCAGCATCTTGTTCCAAGTCCTTTCTCTTTGAAGAAAGGGAGGAGCGAAAGCCAAGGCAATCTCAGATTGTGCTCCGAAGGAGCGAGCGAAGGCTACCTTAATAGAATAAAATGGCATGATTGAGTAGATGGGACGTTGAGATTGAGGCCCGGAAAGGCAATGAGAATTTATGTTGAGGGATGAACAGAAATGAAGTTTCTGTCCCTCCCCAGAGACAGAAGCAAAGGTGGTAACTAGAGCGGAGCAAAATTCATACCATTCATTCTTCCTCCCATCTCATACAGTTTCACATCAATGGCGAAAGAAAGCAACCAGGACTGACTTCAATGTCGAAAAAGCTGTTATAGTGTAATGTGAAATTTGTGTATCAAAAATCCAAAAGGCAATTAAAGCGTTAGCTCTTTTTGCTCGCATATCGTATGGAGCTCGATTTCCTGCTACTCTCACTCGCTGACCTTTAATTTAATAAGGAACTGAACGAATATAATAAAGAAATGGTATCGAAAGCCAACGAACAAGTATTTGCATATACTCTTAAAGTATTTCAATTGCTTTCACTAGCAGCAGATATTCTACCTAAACTCAAAATTAAAAGGATAACGGAAAGGAGGAGAGGATCCGTAACCATTGAAGGGGGAGGTCGGCGGCTACACCTCTGTCTGATGACTAGCGGGAATGGATGTACTAACAAAGATAACGATGCTAGAGATAACTCAATTGAGGAACAGGGCCAACTACTTATTCCTCCGTAAGCTTCCTTGCTTTGCATGCATATATTAAATGGTGTTTCAGTCTAGTGTAAAGTGACAAGAAATAGACTCAAAAAGTAAAGGCAATAACCGAACTCACTGCCTCGCTACACTCTTATGACTCGTCTCAAGTAGTTGTATTCCACTCGCTTGCCTTCTCTTCCAACGAACGGCTAGCACGATACTGAAAAAAAGGCTTATTTCTTTACAGAAAAGCAGGTTTATGTTGCGGAAAATATCGATGTCCACTACAATTCACAATATAGAGGAAGAACAGAAAAGAGGAAAAGATAGCACACAAGAGATATATGTGAGAAGACGATCCAGAGAATATTGTATTAATGAGGAAGAGAAAAGAGAAGATTACAACGACGGAGACGAAACTCCAATATCACCAACTCTCCCTCTCTTTTTGTATATCTAGAGACCCTTACATCAATGGTGTATTTATAGATGTGACCTAATGATGTTTGAGTCAAAATAGAAGACTGACTCAAATAAGACTTCTACTAATTTAAGACTTCTAGAAGATAAATCTAGATAAGGATTAGGCCCATTAATATAATTAAGACTATCCGGAAAATCCGGATTCGAGACACCATAAAGCCAACAATCTTGACCTTGGCTCGAATCATCTTATTCTCTGAATTTGAATCTTCAATAGATGTCTTTATCATTATCTCCTGGGATAGGATCAACAACCTTGAATATTGATCAAGTTCAAACAGAGCTTGAACTTATCATTCGGAATCATCTTCGTCAACATATCTGCAGGATTTCTTGAAGTATGAATCTTTTGTAAAGAAACCTCGCCGTCTTCAATAATATCCCGAATAAAATGAAATCGGACATCTATATGCTTTGATTTGGCGTGGTACACTTAGTTCTTCGCAAGGTGTATGGCGCTCTGACTGTCACAAAAAATAGGAAGAACATGTTGAGAAAAACCAATTTCACTTGCCAAACCTTTTAGCCATAGAGCTTTTTTGACAGCTTCTGTAACTGCCATATACTCAGACTCTGTTGTAGATAATGCTACAGTTGACTGTAAGGTACACCTCCAACTAATAGGTCCTCCACAAAGAGTGAAAAGATAACCAGTGAGGGATCGGCGTCGATCAAGGTCTCCAGCATAGTCTGAATCGACATAGCCAATAATTTTGGCCTCTTGCACTGTGTTCCTGTCGAAACATAAACCAATATTAAAAGTACCTTTGATATATTTTAATAGCCATTTCACGGCCTGCCAATGCTCTTTTCCTGTATTTGCCATGTAACGACTAACAACGCTGACTGCTTGTGCAATATCAGGTCTTGTCATACCATAGCATACATTAGACTTCCAACAGCACTTGAGAATGAGATGTTCTCCATGTATGTATGCTCTTCATCTGTAGAAGGACATTGTTGAGCTGAAAGCTTGAAGTGAGATGCCAAAGGAATACTGACGGATTTTGAATTCTGCATGTGAAAACGAGAAATAATCTTCTCGTGATATTTGCTCTGTTTAAGCCATAATTTTCCATGCTTTCGATCTCGATCAATCTCCATACCGAGAATCTTCCTTGCAGCACCTAAATCTTTCATCTCAAATTCCTTTTTTATTTTAAACTTTAAATCATTCAGTAGAGATATGTCTTGAGTAGCGATAAGTATATCATCAACATAAAGAAGCAATATAATAAATGAGTTATTGGCATGCATCTTAAAATAAACACAGCAATCATTTTTGCAGTGGATGAAATCTTGACCCAGCATAAAACTGTCAAACCTTTTATACCATTGCCTTGGAGACTGTTTCAAACCATAAAGTGATTTGTTCAACTTGCAAACAAATTTTCTTTGCCTTCTTGGATGAACCCTTCAGGCTGTTGCATAAAAATTTGTTCTTCTAATTCTCCATGCAGAAAGGCAGTTTTGACATCAAGCTGTTCTAACTCAAGATTATGAAAAGCAACTAAAGCAAGTAGAAAACAAATAGATGTGTGTTTAACCATAGGAGAGAAAATTTCATTAAAGTCAATACCCTCCTTTTGTGAATACCCTTTTGCAACTAAACGGGCCTTGAATTTAACACCATCTATCTCAGAGAAATCCTCTTTCT
>RXID01017826.1:0-24205 GCA_005019695.1 Trichopus zeylanicus subsp. travancoricus | reverse complement strand
TACTACTACTACTATTACTCCTATTGCTACTACTACTCCTACAAAAACAACGACTAGTACAACTACTTCTACCGCTACAACTACTTCTGCTACTGCCACTATTATTGCTATTACAACTACTCCTACTTCTGCTACTACTACTACTTCTGCTATTGCTACGACTATTGCTACTGCTAGTGCTACTACTAGCCCTACTACTACGACAACTGCTACTACTGCTACCACTGCTACTACTGCTACTATTGCTACTAATACTTCTACTAAGACTATTTCTACTACGACTATTACTACTACTAGTACAATTATTACTTCAACTACTACTACTAATACTTCTACTGCAACAAGTACAGCCACTAAGGCTGCTCCTGCTACTACAACTGCTGCTTCTACTACTACTGCAACTACTACTGCTGCTATTACTGCTCCTACTACTACTACTACTGCTACTGAGACTGCTGCTACTACAACAACTACTACTGTGATTAATTCTATTGTTGCAGCTCCTACTAATACTACTATTACTTCTACTGCTCCAACTAATGCTATGACTACAACGATGACTACTGCTACAACTATTACGACTGCTACTACTACTGCTACTACTACTATTACCACTTCTACTACAACAGCTACTACTATTGCTACTACTTCTACAACTAGTAGTAGTAGTAGTACTACTACTACTACTAGTATAACAACAACTACTATTGCTACTGCTATTACCCTTACTACTACAACTGATACTACTACTTCTACTGGAACTACTACTACTACTTCTGCTACTACTGCTACAACTACTACGACAACTACCTCTACTACGAGAACTACTCCCCTACTCCTCCTCTACCTCCTCCTCCGCCTACTGCTACTACTACTATATCTACTACTACTACTACTACTATTACTACTACTCCTCCAGCTACTACTACTGCTACTACTACTACCACGTCTACTACTTCTACAGCAACTACAACTAATTATGCTACTACAACCACGTCTACTTCAACAGCTACTTCTATTATTACTACTAAAACTGCTAATAATATGACTACAATTGCTACTACTACTACTACTACTGTGTCTACTACTACTACTATGATTACTACTAGTTCTACTTCTACTTCTACTACAACAACAAATACTACTGCTTCTGCTACTACCTTTACTTCTACTACTACAACAACAACAACTAGTAGCACTACCACTATTCCAACAACTACTACTAATACTACCACTAGAACTACTAATACTACTACTACTACTACTACGACTTCTACCTTTGCTACTACTATACTCCTATTACTGCTACTACAGCTACTACTACTACTACTAACACTTCTACTACTACTAATACTACTTATACCACTACCTCTACTTCTAGGACTACCACTACTACCACTACTACTACTAATACTACTACTATTTCCACTACTTCTGCTACCCATTTTGTTACTACTTCTAAGCTACCACTACAACTACTACTACTACAAGAATTGCTACTACTCCAATAACTGCTGCAATTACTACAAGTAATACTACTACTACTGCAACTGCTATTGCTACAACTACTACTCCCACTACAACTACTCCTACTACTACTACTACTGCTACACTTACTACTTCTACAACTACTAATGCAACTACTATTCCTACGACTCCTACTACTACTACTACTAATACACCTACTACTACTACTTCAACTACTTCTATTACTACTACTCCTCCTCCTTCTACTACTTCTACTGCTATTACTACAACTACACCAACTGTAACTATTTCTACTATGACTACTACTAATAATACTACTACGACTACTATTAGTACAACAACAACTACTACCACATCTACAACTCCTCACCCTACTACTACTACAACTACCCCTGCAACTACTACTACTTCTACTACTACTACTACTACTACTACTACTCCAAGTCCTGCTTCTACTGCTACTGGTACTACTACTTCTACTGCTACAACTACTACTACAACAACTACAACCGCTACTACAAATTATACTACTATTCCTATTACTATTCCTTAAACTACTGCTACCGATACTACTACTACTACTACTACTACTACTACTGTTGCTACCAGTACTACTGCTACTACTCCTATTACTAAAACTACTACAGCTACTACTACTACTATTACTACTACAACAACTACAACTACTCCAACTACTACTACTACTTCTACTATTACTACGACTACTGCTACTACTTCTGTTGCTACTGATACTACTACTCCTACTTCTACTACTACTATAGCTCGTACTACTACTCCTGCCCTTGCACCTCCTCCTCCCACTAGTGCTTTACTACTATGGCTACTACTACTACTATGACTACTACTACTTCAACTTCTAGTACTACTACTACTATTGCAACTAGTACTACTACCGCTACTACTACTACTATTACAACAACAACAACAACAACAACTACTACTACTACTACAACTATTGCTACTATTCCTACTATTACTACTACTACTAATACTAGTACTACTACTACTTCTACTTCTATTGCTACTAGTACTGCTACTATGACCACTACTACTACAATAAAAAGAAGGACAACAACAACTACTACTAGTACTGTTGCTACTACTACTGCTACTGCTACTACTACTCCTCCTCCTGCAATAACTACTACTACTACATCTACTACTACTACTACTGCAACAACTACTACTCCTACTGCTGCTACTACTACTACTACTTCTACTACTATTGCTGCTGCTACTTCTGTAGCTACGACCGCTGGTTCCACAACTACTATTGTTATTACTACTCCTATATCTAGTACTACTACCCCAATTACGGCTTCTACTACTAGTGCCGCTACTACTGCTACTAGTACTACTATTACTACTACTGCTATTGCAGCTAATACTTCTACTATTTCGGTTGCTATGGCTGCTCCTACTAATACTACTACTACTGTTACTACTACTACTACTACTACTACTATCACTACTACTACTACTTTTATTACTACTACTTCTACTACTGCTTCTACTGTTACTATTACTACTATTACTACTATTACTACTATTACTACTACTACAGCTATAGCTACTCCTACTGCTACTAGTACTACCACTAACTACAACAACCATAACTACTACAACAACTACTACTACTCCTACTACTACTAGTACTACAAGTACTACAACAACAACTACTACTATTATTACTACGACTTCTACTACTACTACAACTCCTACTACTACTACTGCTACTACTTCTGCTACTAGTTCTACTGCTACTACTACAACTACTACATCAACTGCTACTAGTACTACTACTAGTACTTCTACAACTACCACTACCACTACTACTAATGCTGGTGCTATTACTACTACTACTACTACTATAACTATTGCTACAGCTACTACTACAACCAATACATCCATAATTACCACTACTATGACTTTTACTACTACTACTGCTACTCCTACTACTACTAGTACTACCCCTACTATACTACTACTACTGCTATTGCTACTACTATTATGAGTAATACTCCTACTACTACTTCCACTACTACTACTACTAAAAATATTACTAGGACTACTACTACTACTACTAGTACACTTACTATTACTACTACTACCACAACTACTACAACTAATAATCCAGCTACTACTATTACTACTACTACTACTACTACAACAACAACTACGACTACTACTACTTCTACTACTACTACTACTACTACTACTACTACTACTACTACTACTATGACCTCCGCTACTGCTACTGCTACACCTACTACAACAACTACTACTATAATTACTACTCCTACTAATACTACTACAAGTACTACTACTCCAGCTAGTATTCATTCTCCAACACGTATTCCAACTACTACTCCCACTACTACCACTACTACTACCCTCGCTACTACCACTAGTACTACTCCCACTACTACTACTACTACAACTATTACTACTACTACTTTTACTTCTACTAGTGCTACTACTGCTACTAGTAGTACCACCACGAGTACTACTACAGCTATTGCTTCTACTACAACAACAACAACTACTACTACTATTGCAAGTACTACTACTATAGTTTCTGTTGCGGCTATTGCGATATTTACTACTGCTACTACTACTACTACTACAGCTGCTACTGTGGCCACTACTACCACTACTATAGTTGTTGCTCCTATAGCTACTAATATGGGTACTACTACTACTACCGATACTACTACTACGACTAGTAGTATAGCTACTACTGCTGCAACAACTGTCATTACTACAGCTGCCACTCATTATACTAGTACTCCTACTACTTCGACTTCAACTATTTCTACAACTACTACTACTTCTACTACTATTGTGACTACTTCTGCTACTACTACTAGTACTACTGCTACTACTTTTGCTGCTACTATTATTGCTACTACTATTGCCACAACTGCTGCTACTATAACAAATACTACTAGTACAACTACTACTACTGAAAGAAGGAAGCACCTTGTGTGCAACAGGCGCAGCAAGTGCTACCTCTGCGGAGACATGGGGCATTTCGCCAGAGAATGCCCCAATGACAGAAAGAACGTAAAAAGGGTTGCCATCTTCGAGCAACTAGATGTTCCAGATAATTATGACTTAATATCTGTGCAGGAAGGGGAGGACCAGAGTGATGCAATATACAGCATCTCGGAAGGGGAGGATCCTCAGAACCTCCACAACTCCCTCCGCCCACTCATACAAAATGAAGTCATATATGTTCTACAGGAACTCGAAGAAAGATGCCAACCACAAAAAGAAGAAGACCTTGGAACTCTGGAGCTCATGGCCACAGTAATTGAAGAAGTCCAAGCAGCCCCAGCACAAAAGGAGTGGCAGCAACTAGCCAAGATGCTACTATAACTGCAGGGTTCCCTGCAAATGAGCAGGATATCCGTGCAGCAGCAGCAATAGCAATCATAGCATTTCGGCAACTGTGTAATCTCCACACCAGCAAGCTATGGGCGTGCGAATGACTCAGCTACTAGGATAACTTCTGGGCCACCTGGTACCCTACAATGGCCCAGATAGACCAGCAGCTCCAGAATACCCTCTGACTAGTCCAAGCTGCCGTTTCCAGGACCAGCATCTTTTCACTCTCCCCGACGCACACGGAGCGTGGTGGGAAGTATAGCTACCACTGTCCCGTAGCAGGCGGAGCGTGGTGGGAAGTACCGTAGCTAATACAGGAAAGTAGAACCCTGTTGCATAGTACAGTAGCAGCTAGAGCAACGGAATAAGAAGTCAAAGCCTAGCAAGAGGATGAGCCTAGCCAAAGGACGAGCTACCAGCCTATGACAGCGATTTCTTTCGGAGTCTTCTGTAAAGGCTATGCCTTAGGATATAAAGGCTACGCCTTAGGATAAGCTACACCTTAGGATAAGATCTCTTTTGGAGTCTTTTGTAAAGGCTATGCCTTAGGATATAAAGGCTACGCCTAGGACAAGACTTCCTTTGGAGTCTTATGTAAAGGCTATAGGCCTACTCTAGTATAGGTTACTATTATGCTGATGTAAGCACTTAGCTCATACTACCAGCTGATGTGAGCGCTTACATCACCGTGCCCTCTATATAAGGGGCACGCCTCCATTGTAAATGATCATCGTAAGCAATCGAAGTATCGTGTGAAATAGCAATAAGAATCTGAGAGTTTCTCCATATCTTCTCCTTATTTCTTGTTGCTACTTTCGTTCTTGAAAAGAGCTTCCGAGACCTTGAACACTTCAGCGAGCATCACCGGCGTTAGGAAGGTCGATTTCATGGTATCAGAGCTAGCTAAAGATATGGCGGAGTAGAACCCCCAAGAGGTCAAGGTGCCAAGAGTGCGACGTAAGGGTCGTAATTACCGAAATCCTGATCTTCACTACTGTGTTCAGATTTTGTGTTAAGAATTCATAAGTGCTATCTTTTTCCTTTGTGGTATTGTTCGGATTAGAATTAAGCATGGTTTTATTCTGACTGGGTGAAGAGCTTTGTATAAGCAAAAAGGACAGGTCCTAACTTGGCAGTGAAGGCGAGTGGCCGTGAGTATGCCCAAGGGCACACCTGTATGATCCTAAAGCATTGCTTTAATCTAGTGAGGAATTGCCATGTTTAAACTAATACTGGAATTTATCCTTAGGAAAATTATGGTAACTATGAACTTTTAGCCCATATGTCTGAAGCATGGGAAAAATCCATTCAGGAGGGGTATGCACGTTCCCGAACATCTAGCCTTGAGTATCTTGACCTTGCTTTAGTAAAAAAGTTTCCACCAACCAACTAGCTCACAACTTGTCTGTTATTTATGACAAAACCTGTATTGCATCAAGAATTAACTTAAAGAACTTAAAACAACTCTTCGAACTGCATCAAGCAAGCACCAGAGTCCTTGAACAAGCCCTCAGAAGACTAAAGGTTGCCAGAAGTCTAAGCAGCACCATGGAAATCCTAAGAGAATCCATCCTAAGGGAATCCATGCAGGGGATACATGCCCAAGGGCCTCTGTACCTCGGTCCATGGACTTCTTATCGGATGAAAGTGGTGACTGGCATGATCAGGTGGAAAACCCAAGAGAAACGGTTACTGCAGCACGAGATGATACTTCAGGATGAAGAAGCATAAAACAGCACCACCTGTCCTATCCAGAAAAGAGATAACTATCTCACGGAGGAGACAAATCTGCTCCCTCAGCAACTAGGCCTTCATCCCTCACGGGATGATAAAGAAGAGTCAGAAGTGAATAAGGAATCTGTACCTTTTTCAAAAGACAGTGAAGAGCATAACCTGCCAAACGAAGAGATGGAGCCTCTAGGTGAAAAGGAGTCACCACAAGCAAAGCTAAGAAGGGAAGCACCAAGCATGACCAACTCTAAAGAGGTAACAAACCCCCGTGGTATGCTAAATCAAATGACTACGATCTTTATGCTAGAAATCGAAGACAAGCACCAAAGCTGCCCTCGCTACGAAAAGGAATCACTACAGCAACTCCACTGCGGGCAGTGCAAACAGATGATTAAAGAGCAGCACGGCTACATCTCATGGTGTGAAGAAGAGATCGCCCGGCTACAAGAAACGCCGCAAGATCTGGATACTGCAAATCTGAAATAGGCCAGGGAAAAGAAGAGAGATACTCTTACACCTGCTACGACGAATCAAGAACCAGGAGGACCGAGAAAGGTCACAGAATCCGACATTCCAGAACGGGTTATGTTCAACCCCCTTCCAGATAAAGGAGGCATCCATACCTTTGTCAAGGAGGAGAATTGGGATACCCTAGGGGAACCCAGTGGTAAGTTTGATTATTATGTCCGATACTCACCACCCCCATCATTCTACTTGCCTTTTCCCAAGGCCAGCGAAGCTACTGGCTGGAACGATGATGAAGGATCGGCTGAAGGAAAGAAACCTGCCAACTCCTCTATAAACAATGAAGCAAATGCCCCGCAGGATGATACAGCAACAGAAGCTAAATTACTCCGTCTGGAGGAAGTCAGCCACGGAGAGGTCAAAGAGGGATATCAACCTCAGGTACCGTTGCCTGCCAAAAGCACCAATCCCCCAAGCAAACCTTCACAAACTAAAGTCCTTCAAGACAAGGAGGCATATCACCTTCGACCACAAGAAGAGAGGGATAAATGCCAGGGGAAGAAGCAGAGGAAAAAGAAAGTACTATATTGCTTCAACTTAAATGAAGAAACCTACAATCTGGCTGATGAGGTAATGCTTTTCCCTAACGCAAAGAATAAAAAGCCTTATGTCATGATTATTAAGAAGATTTTCAAAGACAAGGATAGAAAAATATGCTTTACTGGGCAATGGTTATATCGCCCGGAAGAAGCACTCCTGATTGATGGGAGTACAAGGAGATTCAGGGATACTAGGGAACTCTTTTATAGTTTCCACACTGATATAATCCCTATAGAATATATCATGCACAAATGTGTAGTTCATTACATCCCACGAAACAAGCGGATGCCACTCCGCACAAACCATCTTGGATTCATTGTGCAGGAAATTTATGACCACACTCAGAAGATTCTAAAGGACCTAGTGTCCAATGACTATGACATGAAAAAGCAATGTGAAATTGGGCTCCTGATCGAAAGGACAACAGCACTTCAGGGCAAACACCCAGAAGCCTTCACCAATCCAGAAGCCTTCACCAATCCGGCTAGCAGCTTGCAGAACACTCACAACACCAAGGCGAATCATCTACACTCGAACGCAACAGCAAGCAGAAAGATCAGCAGCACAGGAGAAGAAAACCGCCCACAAAGGAGTACATATTGCATGCACCAAACAATGCAAAAGGTGAAAATCCATTGCCCCAAATGCAAGCTTATACAGGAGCAACAACATTATATTGCATAGTGCGAGGGAGAAATTGAGCAACTAATGAAAGAAGTCGAAGGGAGAGCACAGAAGTTAGAAGCAGACCTGCACAAAAACTATAATGAAAAGGAAGAAAAATTGACAGCAGGACCAGCGGAAGAACAAGAACATACCAATGTTCTATTCCAAGCAAGTGCAATAGACAGAGCAACCCAGCTCAACTCAGAACCAAGAATGGTAAACAACATGCTCTACAATATGCTTATTGTACTTGAAATACAAAATATTTCCAGGTTCCAAGTACAAGCAATACTAGACACAGGAGCTACCACGTGCTGTATTGATGAAGCATCAGTACCACCTGAAGCACTGGAGCCAAGTAATTGCATCGTACAGGTCAACGGAGTCAACTCTCAACAAATGACGAACAAGAGACTAAAGCAAGGAAAGATGTACATCGGAGATAGCAGCTTCCAAATCCCCTGCACGTACGGTTTCCAAATGAAGATAGGGAATGGAATACAATTCATTATTGGATGCAACTTCATGCGAACTATGCATGGGGGAGTACGAATACAAGGTAATATGGTTACCTTTCATACTACCCCTGTACTAGCCATGGCCGCAGCTTTGGAGAATCTGGAAGCCACCAGCAGATGGAAGCGCGGTGGGGGAGAGGCCCTAGTACCAGCAACAAGCAGCCGCCACGACTAGCAGGCGGAGCATGGTGGGAAGTATAGCTACCACTGTCCCGTAGCAGGCAGAGCGTGGTGGGAAGTATAGCTACCACTGTCCCGTAGCAGGCGGAGCGTGGTGGGAAGTATAGTAGCTAATATAGGAAAGTAGCACCCTGTTGTATAGTACAGTAGCAGCTAGCGCTACGAAATAAGAAGTCAAAGCCTAGCAAGAGGACGAGCCTAGCCAAAGGACGAGCTACCAGCCTATGACAGCGACGTCTTTTGGAGTCTTCTGTAAAGGCTATGCCTTAGGATATAAAGGCTACGCCTTAGGATAAGATCTCTTTTGGAGTCTTTTGTAAAGGCTACGCCTTAGGATATAAAGGCTACGCCATGGACAAGACTTCCCTTGTAGTCTTATGTAAAGGCTATAGGCCTACTCTAGTATAGGCTACTATTATACTGATGTAAGCGCTTAGCTCATACCGCCAGCTGATGTGAGCGCTTACATCACCGTGCCCTCAATATAAGGGGCACGCCTCCATTGTAAATGATCATCGAAGTAAATCGTAAGCAATCGAAGTATTTTGAGAAATAGCAATAAGAATCCGAGGGTTTCTCCATATCTTCTCCTTATTTCTTGTTGCTACTTTCGTTCTTGAAAAGAGCTTCCGAGACCTTGAACACTTCAGCGAGCATCGTCGGCGTTAGGAAGGTCGATTTTGGAAGTATAGTAGCTAATAAAGGAACGTAGAACCCTGTTGTATAGTACAGTAGCAGCTAGAGCTACGAAATAAGAAGTCAAAGCCTAGCAAGAGGATGAGCCTAGCCAAAGGACGAGCTACCAGCCTATGACAGCGACGTCTTTTGGAGTCTTCTGTAAAGGCTATGCCTTAGGATATAAAGGCTATGCCTTAGGATAAGACCTCTTTTGGAGTCTTTTGTAAAGGCTACGCCTTAGGATATAAAGGCTAAGCCTAGGACAAGACTTCCCTTGGAGTCTTATGTAAAGACTATAGGCCTACTCTAATATAGGCTACAATTATGCTGATGTAAGCGCTTAGCTCATACCGCCAGCTGATGTGAGCGCTTACATCACCGTGCCCTCTATATAAGGGGCACGCCTCCATTGTAAATGATCATCGAAGTAAATCGTAAGCAATCGAAGTATTTTGAGAAATACCAATAAGAATCCGAGAGTTTCTCCATATCTTCTCCTTATTTCTTGTTGCTACTTTCGTTCTTGAAAAGAGCTTCCGAGACCTTGAACACTTCGGCGAGCATCGCCGGCGTTAGGAAGGTCGATTTCATGGTATCAGAGCTAGCTAAAGATATGGTGGAGTAGAACCCCCAAGAGGTAAAGGTGCCAAGAGTGCGAGGTAAGGGTCGTAATTACCTAGATCCTGATTTTCACTACTGTGTTCAAATTTTGTGTTAAGAATTCATAAGTGCTATCTTTTTCCTTTGTGACATTTTGCGGGTTAGAATTAAGCATGGTTTTATACTGACTGGGTGAAGAGCTTTGCATAAAGAAAAAGGACAGGTACTAACTTGGCAGTGAAGGCGAGTGGCCGTGAGTAAGCCCAAGGGCACACTGTATGATCCTGAGCATTGCTTTAATCTAGTAAGGAATTGCCATGTTTAACCTAATACTGGAGTTTATCCTTTGGAAATTGTGGTAATTGTGAACTTTTAGCCCAGATGTCTGAAACATGGGAAAAATCCATTCAGGAGGGGTATGAACTTTCCCAAACCTCTAGCCTTGAGTATCTTGACCTTGCTTTAGTAACACAAGTTTCCACCAACCAACTAGCTCACAACTTATCTGTTATTTAGGACAAAACCTTTATTGCATGAAGAGTTAACTTAAAGAATTTAAAACAACTCTTCGAACTGCATCAAGCTTGCACACCGGAGATCTCCAGGCTCGAGATTTCTCTGAGAACTTTAACAACTATAGTCCTAGACAGCAGGCCCCTTTCAAAACAGGAGGCCCGAGAACTAGTACTTGAGGCGTTCAGGCAACAACCCCAGCAAAGAGAACCAGGCGACAGCCTTGAACGGCAGGACAACCTTCTCCAACAGCACGAGAGGCGCACGCAAAGGCCTCAGGAGGCACGAGGCAAACTAAGGGTCTTTCGGGATCCTTCTCAGATACTTGCTGAGGAAGTGCAAAAGCTTGAAGGCTGATGGCTTACTACCTGCCTACCCCACGGGAAGACTACGACAATTGGTGTTATCAGGCCCAGCAAAGCCACCAACAATCTTACAACAATGATTATGAGTACGAGGCTCCGGAGGAGGGGTACTTCACCAGAAGAGACAATTACCCTCTAACATCTTTTCATTACAGGCCTTCTTACAACACCAACTATGTAGAGATCCCTTTTAATGCGCAGTATCTACAAGAACTTCAAGAAGCATAACGTAAAAAGGACCATCACTCCTCTTTATCAACCAAGAACCAGAGAGATGCTACCCACGACATCTCAGAGGAAGAAGAAGCCCAAAGTCTGCACAGCTCCCTCCACCCAACTGAGCAGGAGGAAGCAATTTATGTTTTGGGAGAACTAGAAGGAGGGTATCGCCCTCAGGTAACGCTGCCTAACTTCCAAGGAAAATGGTCTCATACTTGGCAGCATAACGACTTCGTGCAGCCACAAGACGAAAAGTGCGTGTGCTGCAAAATCCAAACAATGCAGCGGGCACGGATTCATTGCCCCAAATACAAGGTTACTGCCTGTAACCTATGTGGACCCTATTACTTTAAAACAGCGGTCCCAGTTACACCAGCTCCACCAGAACCATTCCCTAACCAGAGGCTGATGCAAGAAAGGTGTGAAGGGGAAATTGAACGGCTGGAGAAGGAGGTGTGCTACTACAAAGTAAGAGTCAAGGAATTAGAGCTAGGCACAAGCCTGCAAAAAGACTCTGTGAAGTTTAAAGAAAAGGAAGCAGAAGTAAGCGAGGAACTGGAATACGCCAGTATCCTACTACAGGAAAGCGTCTGCAAGACAACAGCTGAAGGAGAGGCTTAACCAAAGCCCGAACCAACTGGATGGGGAAACGAAGATAATGAGAAAGAGCCTGATGAGGAAGAACCAGCCAGCATACCTTCTGAGAGGCATGAAGAAGAAGGTAACACTTGTCCCCCTCATAGTGCTACTATTGCAGCAGGCATCGAAGAGGAAGTACCGGAGATGGAGTACCCTGCCCTGCCAAAACTAGCCGAAAGGCTGTCTGAGAGGTTGTACATAAGTACACTAACCTCAGCAACATCTCCGAGCGGGCCGTACATGCCCCCCACAGATGCTTCAATGGAACCAGGACTCCCAGGTTACCCACCAGCGGCCAACATGACTCCAGCAATATCCAGAACAACAACGGAGTCTGGGCAGCGGAACCAAGGAAGTTTCCGAAGAGGCTTTAGCAATGAAATGTGGACCCTACTGTCCGCACAGCAGAACGAAGGAGCCCTCTTGATAATACCCGAACAGCTCGGGATATTTGAGGAAACATTTGCAAGATGGGAAATCATCACGAGGAACCATGTTGCCACGCAGGGATTCACTGATGCGCGAGACAAGATTGAATACATGGAAAACCTCCTAGGGGATAACAGCTTCAGGATCCCCTACACTTACAGCTTTCAAATGGAGCTAGGTGATGGCATCCAGATAAAAATTGGATGCAACTTTATTAAAGCCACGCAAGGAGGAGTTCACATTGTAACCTTCTATAAAAATTTAACTGTTATCAGTACTACTCCTACAGCATCGGTGGCCGCCGCCGTAGAAGAGTTAAAGCTAGAGGAAGAAGAGTATATTGATATCTAGCAATCAGTATACTACAATACGGGGCTCAGCAGGGAGTCCTTCCTCCAAAAATTTCAACCAGTAACGCCAAGAAGATCCTGCTACTGCCCAAGAGATGAGGAGGCATCCAATGACAGAAAGAACGTACAAAGGGTTGCCATCTTCGAGCAACTAAATGTTCCAAATAATTATGACTTAATATCTGTGCAGGAAGGAGAGGATCCTGAGAACCTCCACAACTCCCTCCGCCCACTCATACAAAATGAAGTCATATATGTTCTGCAGGAACTCGAAGAAGGATGCCAACCACAAGAGTAAGGGTGCACTAGGCATAACAACGGGCAAAGCTCCATTACCCCAACAACAAGTACTTCTCCCCTGGCACAAGATGAGTACCCAGCAAAGCCCGTTGGAGAGGCGGTTCTAACCTCCAGAAGGGGCCCAGAGGAGAAACTACACTACCTCGCATTCAGGCTAGATGGAAGAACCTACCATCTTCATGACGAGGTACTACTGGCGCCCGAATCTATATATGAAAATCCCTATGTAATTATTATCAAGGGGATTTTCCAAGACAAAGGAGGACAGATGTCCCTCATAGGACAATGGCTTTACCGCCCAAAAGAAGCACTCACAGAAGATGGGAGTCCAAGAGAATCCAGGGATACAAGGAAACTTTTCTATAGTTTCCATACTGAGGTAGTCCCTGCAGAAAGCGTCATGCACAATTGTGTGGTTCAGTACATCCCGCAGGGTGAGCAAGTACCAAGGCATACAGAGTACCCGGGATTCATCATACAAGAACTCTACGACCACACCAACAGAATTCTCAAGGACATAGCATGTGCAGACTATGACAAGGAGAAAAATCTGAAATTAAGCAGCTTATCAAGAAAACAAGGGAGCATCTGACAGGCTCCATGCAACTCAAATCGCCAAAGGCATGCAACACAGAACCCACAGCCGGACGACGGTGGGCACCGACACCAACGCAGCTGCGGATGCTCAACAGTCTCTTCCGTCAAAGTGACAGGCCCCCTTGAAAGAAGCAAACACAGGAACTGACTTGGGCGCTAAGACTACATGGACCAATCTCTGAAGCCAACATCCACAAATGGTTCATAAACAAGAGAGCGCGAGTCAAACAGAAGCAGGCAATCCCTACCACTGTCCCGTAGCCGGTAGAGCATGGTGGGATGTCTAGTAGCCAAAGCAGACGGCACCCCACTGTACAAAGCCACTCACCCGTAGCAGGCGGAGCGTGGTGGGAAGTATAGTAGCTAATACAGGAACGTAGAACCCTGTTGTACAGTACAGTAGCAGCTAGAGCTACGAAATAAGAAGTCAAAGCCTAGCAAGAGGACGAGCCTAGCCAAAGGACGAGCTACCAGCCTATGACAGCGATGTCTTTTGGAGTCTTCTGTAAAGGCTATGCCTTAGGATATAAAAGCTACGCGTTAGGATAAGACATCTTTTGGAGTATTTTGTGAAGGCTACGCCTTAGGATATAAAGGCTACGCCTAGGATAAGACTTCCCTTGGAGTCTTATTTAAAGGCTATAGGCCTACTCTAGTATAGGCTACTATTATGCTGATGTAAGCATTTAGCTCATACCGCCAACTGATGTGAGCGCTTACATCACTGTGCCCTCTATATAAGGGGCACGCCTCCATTGTAAATGATCATCGAAGTAAATCGTAAGCAATCGAAGTATTTTGAGAAATAGCAATAATAATCCGAGAGTTTCTCCATATCTTCTCCTTATTTCTTGTTGCTACTTTCGTTCTTGATCGACCTTCCTAACGCCGGCGATGCTCGTCGAAGTGTTCATGGTCTCGGAAGCTCTTTTCAAGAATGAAAGTAGCAACAAGAAATAAGGAGAAGATATGGAGAAACTCTCGAATTCTTATTGCTATTTCTCAAAATACTTCGATGCTTATTTACAATGGAGGCATGCCCCTTATATAGATGGCACGGTGATGTAAGCGCTCACATCAGCTGGTGGTATGAGCTAAGCGCTTACATCAGCATAATAGTAACCTATACTAGAGTTGGCCTATAGCCTTTACATAAGACTCCAAGGGATGTCTTGTCCTTGGCATAGTCCTCTTATCCTAAGGTGTAGCCTTTACAAAAGACTCCAAAAGATATCTTATCCTAAGGCGTAGCCTTTATATCCTAAGGCATTGCCTTTACAGAAGACTCCAAAAGATGTCGCTTTTCATAGGCTGGTAGCTCGTCCTTTGGCTAGGCTCGTCCTCTTGCTAGGCTATGACTTCTTATTTGGTAGCTCTAGCTACTACTGTACTGTACAACAGGGTTCTACTTTCCTATATTAGCTACTATACTTCCCACCACGCTCCGCCTGCTAAGGGACAGTGGCTTTGTACAGTGGGGTGCCGTCTTCGTTGGCCAGTTATGCTTCCCACCACGCTCCGTGTGCGTCTGAGAGAGGGAAAAGATGCTGGTCCTAGAAACGGCATGTTGGACTAGTCGGAGGGTATTCTGGAGCTGTTGGTCTATCTGGGCCATTGTAGGGTACCAGGTGGCCCAAAAGTGATCCTGGTAGCTGAATCGTTCGCACTCCCATAGCTTGCTGGTGTGGAGATTACACAGTTGCCGAAGTGCTGTTAGTGCTGTTGCTTCTGCTGCACGGATATCCTGCTCATTTGCAGGGAACCCTGCAATTGTAGTAGCATCTCGACTAGTTGCTGCCACTCCTTGTGTGCTGGGGCTGCTTGGACTTCTTGAATTGCTGTGGCCACGAGCTCCAGAGTTCCAAGGTCTTCTTCTATTGGCCATCCTACACAGACTAAAGAAGAAAGTAATCGTGACAAGGAGTCAGCGAGCTGATTATCCTTGCCCTCGATGTGTTTGTAGTGTACCGGGATCCCTATCCCAGTAATATAGTCCGTGAAGGCGATCCAGCGTATCCTGGAAGGCTTGTGATTCGAAGACTTGTTGAAGAAGCTAATTATAGCTTGGCAGTCAGTCCAAATTGTTAGTTCCTTTCTATCCAAGTAATAGATTTTCAGTGCCTCCAGTGAGTTCATTACCGCATGGATTTTCGCATCAATAGTGGATTTGATGGGGTTAAACTTCCCGCTTGCGTAAGCACACACATGTTCTACGGATTTCGGATCATATTTATGCGGCTTCCTTTTGCAGATGCCCCCCCATCCCTCAATGCAGCCATCTGTTTCTAGAAGGATGTAGCTTTCAGTAGGGGGTACTTCCAAGTCCGGTAGTTGCTGGACTAATTTTTGATCTGGCCCACTAGAGCCCAATCCTGTTGGTTCATTTTCTTTTCTCCAGTTGGGCTGGTTTTTGCATACAATGGGCTGAGGAGCCTTCCCAAGTTGGGAATGTAATTCCTGGCATAATTGAGGACGCCTAACCAGGAACGAAGCCCCTTCTTGGTCATGAGTGATTTATTTTGTACCTCAGTGATTTTCTTAATCAAGTGAGGTTGCAATCGGATCTTTTGTTTCCCGAAGATGGCACCTAGGAATTCCACTTCTGTCACCGCTACCTTCATTTTTGTAGGACTCAGGACGAGCCCATGCTCCTCACAAATATCGAGCATGATGTTCAGGTGCTTGGCATGCTCTGCTTCTGTCTGTGAGAAAACAAGAATATCGTCAATGTAGACGGCAATAAAGCTTTCTGTACCTTTGAAGCAATGGTCCATCTTTCGTTGAAATACAGCTGGGGCATTTTTCAGGCCAAACGGCATGACCAACCATTCATATAGGCCAGAGGGGACCCATAATGCGGTCCATTCAATAGAATCTGGGTGCATGGCCTCCTGATGGAAACCACTTTTCAGATCAAACTTGGAGTAGACCATGCTGTGGCTTACCCTCCTTAGGATAGTATTGATCCCTGGGAGGCTGTATTGGTCTTTGTTTGTAAGGTCATTAAGACACTTGTAGTTGAAGACCATTCTTTCTTTTCCCTTCTCCTCTTTGCCTGTAGTCGGGTCGACGGTTGTTCCTGACCTTAAGATGAAGGCCGTTGTTCTGTGCCGACTCTTACTTGGCCGGATGACTCCCATGGTCAGTAGGGCTTCTACGTGCATTTTGAAGGTGTCCTGCAGTTGTGGGGTGACATGTTTCATAGGACAGTCTTCTATAACAAAGTCTGGATTTTTGATATCCAGATGGCACACTACTTTGTTCTTTGCCCAGTGCTTTAACGGGTTTTCGCCAATAAACCCTGCTTCCTTCAGCCTTGTTATTACTGGTTGAAATTTTTGGAGGAAGGACTCCCTACTGAGCCCTGTATTATAGTATACTGATTGCTGGATATCAATATACTCTTCTTCCTCCAGCTCTAACTCTTCTACGGCGGCGGCCACCGATGCTGTAGGAGTAGTACTGATAACAGTTAAATTTTTATAGAAGGTTACAATGTTACCTTCTATCCGAACTCCTCCTTGCATGGCTTTAATAAAGTTGCATCCAATTATCATCTGGATGCCATCACCTAGCCCCATTTTGAAGCTGTAAGTGTAGGGGATCTTGAAGCTGTTCTCCCCAATGTGCATCCTTCCACCCTTTAGCTTTTTGTCCGCCGATTGCTTTGAGTTTATTCCGCTGAATTGTACTACGAAGCTATTCTTCTCCAGTGCTTCCGGTGGTACTGAGGCTTCATCGATACAGCAGGTTGTTGCTCCTGTGTCTAGTATGGCTCTGACTTGGAACCTGGGAATGTTAGGTATCTCAAGTTCAATATTCATATTATAGAGCATATTCTTTACTATTTTTGGTCCGGGCTTCGGTTGAGCCTCCCGTTCAGCTATCGTCTTGTAGACACTTTCCTATAGAAGGATACTGGTGTATTCCAGTTCCTCGCTTGCTTCTGCTTCCTTTTCTTTAAGTTGCTTAGAGTCTTTTTGCAGGCTGGCACCTAGCTCTAATTCCTTGCCTCTTTCTTTGTAGTAGTCTACCTCTTTCTTCAGCCGTTCAACTTCCCCTTCACACCTTACAATGTAGTGCTGCTGTTTTTGTATCAGCCTCTGGTTAGGGAATGGTTCTGGTGGAGCTGGTGGAACTGGGACCGCTGTTTTAAAGTAATAGGGTCCACATAGGTTACAGGCAGTAACCTTGCATTTGGGGCAATGAATCCTTGCCCGCTGTATTGTTTGGTACTTACAGCACACGCATTTTTCTTCTTGTGGCTACACGAAGTCGTTATGCTTCCAAGAATGAGAATAGTTTTCTTGGAAGTTAGGCAGCGTTACCTGAGGGCGATACCCTCCTTCTAGTTCTCCCAGAACATAAACTGCTTCCTCCTGCTCAGGTGGGTCGAGGGAGCTATGCAGACTTTGGGCTTCTTCTTCCTCTGAGATGTCGTGGGTAGCATCACTCTGGTCCTCGGTTGATAAAGAGGAGTGACGGTCCTCATCCGTCACCGGGTCAGCTGATGAATCCGACGGGTTGGAGTCGGCATCGGCGTCGTGCTCGTCAGAGGATGTAGAGCCATAGCCATCGTCAAGGATGGCTTCCTGATGGTTGTTGATGGTTTCGTCAGGGGATTTGACGATCTCTTTGCGTCGTGCTTTTTGAATTTCTTGTAGATGCCATAATAATTGCTGTGAGATTGTTGGTAGCTTTGTTGCACCTGATAACACCGATTGTAGTAGTCTTGTAGGTAGGTAGTAAGCCATCAGCCTTCACGCTTTTGCACTTCCTCAGCAAGTATCTGATAAGGATCTCGAAAGACCCTTAGTTTGCCTCGTGCCTCCTGAGGCCTTTGCGTGCGCCTCTCATGCTAGTTCTCGGGCCTCCTGTTTGGAAAGGGGCCTGCTCTCTAGGACTGCAGTTGTTAAAGCCCTCAGAGAAATCTCGAGCCTCGAGATCTCTTGTGTGCAAGCTTGATGCAGTTCGAAGAGTTATTTTAAGTTCTTTAAGTTAACTCTTGATGCAATATATGTTTTGTCGTAAATAACAGACATGTTGTGAGCTACTTGGTTGGTGGAAACTTTTGTTACTAAAGCAAGGTCAAGATACTCAAGGCTAGAGGTTCGGGAACGTTCATACCCCTCCTGAATGGATTTTTCCCATGCTTCAGACATATGGGCTAAAAGTTCACAGTTACCACAATTTCCCAAGGATAAATTCTAGTATTAGGTTAAACATGGCAATTTCCCACTAGATTAAAGCAATGCTCAGGATCATACAGGTGTGCCATTGGGCTTACTCATGGCCACTCGCCTTCACTGCCAAGTTAGGACCTGTCCTTTTTACTTATGCAAAGCTCTTCACCCAGTTAGTATAAAACCATGCTTAATTCTAACCCGCAAAATATCACAAAGGAAAAAGATAGCACTTATGAATTCTTAACACAAAATCTGAACACAGTAGTAAAAATCAGGATTTAGGTAATTATGACCCTTACCTCGCACTCTTGGCACCTTGACCTCTTGGGGGTTCTACTCTGCCATATCTTTAGCTAGCTCTAATACCATGAAATCGACCGTCCTAACGCCGGCGATGCTCGGCGAACTGTTCAAGGTCTCGAAAGCCCTTTTCAAGAACGAAAGTAGCAACAAGAAATAAGGAAAAGATATGGAGAAACTCTCGGATTCTTATTTCTATTTCTCAAAATACTTCGATGCTTATTTACAATAGAGGCGTGCCCCTTATATAGAGGGCACAGTGATGTAAGCGCTCACATCAGCTGGTGGTATGAGCTAAGCGCTTACATCAGCATAATAGTAACCTATACTAGAGTAGGCCTATAGCATTTACATAAGACTCCAAGGGAAGTGTTGTCCTAGGCATAGCCCTCTTATCCTAAGGCGTAGCCTTTACAAAAGACTCCAAAAGATATCTTATCCGAAGGGATAGCCTTTATATCCTAAGGCATAGCCTTTACAGAAGACTCCAAAAGACGTCGCTTTTCATAGGCTGGTAGCTCGTCCTTTGGCTAGGCTCATCCTCTTGCTAGGCTTTGACTTCTTATTTTGTAGCTCTAGCTACTACTGTACTATATAACAGGGTTCTACTTTCCTGTATTAGCTACTATACTTCCGATCACACTTCCGCCTGCTACGGGTGAGTGGCTTTGTACAGTGGGGTGCCATCTGCTTTGGCTACTAGACTTCCCACCACGCTCCGCCGGCTACGGGACAGTGGTAGGGATTGCCTGCTTCTGCTTGACTCGCGCTCTCTTGTTTATGAACCATTTATGGATGTTGGCTTCAGAGATTTGTCCATGTAGTCTTAGCGCCCAAGTCAGGTCCTGTGTTTGCTTCTTTCTAGGGGGCCTGTCACTTTGACGGAAGAGACTGTTGAGCATCCGCAGCTGCGTTGGTGTCAGTGCCCACCGTCGTCCGGCTGTGGGTTCTGTGTTGCATGCCTTTGGCCATTTGAGTTGCATGGAGCCTGTCAGATGCTCCCTTGTTTTCTTGATAAGCAGCTTAATTTCAGATTGCTACTCCTTGTCATAGTCTACACATACTATGTCCTTGAGAATTCTGTTGGTGTGGTCGTAGAGTTCTTGTATGATGAATCCCGGGTACTCTGTACGCCTTGGTACTTGCTCACCCTGCGGGATGTAGTGAACCACATAGTTGTGCATGACACTTTCTGCAGGGACTACCTCAGTATGGAAACTATAGAAAAGTTTCCTTGTATCCCTGGATTTTCTTGGACTCCCATCTTCTGTGAGTGCTTCTTTTGGGCGGTAAAGCCATTGTCCTATGAGGGACATCTGTCCTCCTTTGTCTTGGAAAATCCCCTTGATAATAATTACATAGGGATTTTCATATATCGATTCGGGCGCCAGTAGTACGTCGTCATGAAGATGGTAGGTTCTTCCATCTAGCCTGAATGCGAGGTAGTGTAGTTTCTCCTCTGGGCCCCTTCCGGAGGTTAGAACCGCATCTCCTACGGGCTTTGCTGGGTACTCCTCTTGTGCCAGGGGAGAAGTACTTGTTGTTGGGGTAATGGAGCTTTGCCCGTTGTTATGCCTAGTGCACCCTTCCTCTTGCGGTTGGCATCCTTCTTCGAGTTCCTTCTTTACGTTCTTTCTGTCATTGGATGCCTCCTCATCTCTTGGGCGGTAGCAGGATCTTCTTGGCGTTACTGGTTGAAATTTTTGGAGGAAGGAATCCCTGCTGAGCCCTGTATTGTAGTATACAGATTGCTGGATATCACTATACTCTTCTTCCTCCAGCTTTAACTCTTCTACGGTGGCGGCCACCGATGCTGTAGGAGTAGTACTGATAACAGTTAAATTTTTATAGAAGGTTACAATGTGAACTCCTCCTCGCATGGCTTTAATAAAGTTGCATCCAATTTTTATCTGGATGCCATCACCTAGCGCCATTTAAAAGATGTAAGTGTAGGGGATCCTGAAGCTGTTATCCCCTGGGAGGTTTTCCATGTATTCAATCTTGTCTCGCGCATCAGTGAATCCCTGCGCGGCAGCATGGTTCCTCGTGATGGTTTCCCATCTTGCAAATGTTTCCTCAAATAGCCCGAGCTGTTCGGGTATTATCAAGAGGGCTCCTTCGTTCTGCTGTGCGGACGGTAGGGTCCACATTTCATTGCTGAAGCCTCTTCGGAAACTTCCTTGGTTCTAGTGCCCAGACTCCGTTGTTGTTCTGGATATTGCTGGAGTTATGTTGGCCGCTGGTGGGTAACCTGGGAGTCCTGGTTCCATTGAAGCATCTGTGGGGGGCATGTACAGCCCGCTCGGAGATGTTGCTGAGGTTAGTGTACTTATGTACAACCTCTCAGATAGCCTTTCGGCTAGTTTTGGCAGGGCAGGGTACTCCATCTCCGGTACTTCCTCTTCGATGCCTGCTGCAATAGTAGCACTATGAGGGGGACAAGTGTTACCTTCTTCTTCATGCCTCTCAGAAGGTATGCTGGCTGGTTCTTCCTCATCAGGCTCTTTCTCGTTATCTTCGTTTCCCCATCCAGTTGGTTTGGGCTTTGGTTGAGCCTCTCCTTCAGCTGTTGTCTTGTAGACACTTTCCTGTAGTCGGATACTGGTGTATTCCAGTTCCTCGCTTACTTCTGCTTCCTTTTCTTTAAACTTCGCAGAGTCTTTTTGCTGGCTTGCGCCTAGCTCTAATTCCTTGACTCTTTCTTTATAGTAGCTCACCTCCTTCTCCAGCCGTTCAATTTCCCCTTCACACCTTTCTTGCATCAGCCTCTGGTTAGGGAATGGTTCTGGTGGAGCTGGTGTAACTGGGACCGCTATTTTAAAGTAATAGGGTCCACATAGGTTACAGGCAGTAACCTTGCATTTGGGGTAATGAATCCTTGCCCGCTGCATTGTTTGGATTTTACAGCACACGCACTTTTCGTCTTGTGGCAATAAGAATCCGAGAGTTTCTCCATATCTTCTCCTTGTTTCTTGTTGCTACTTTCGTTCTTGAAAAGAGCTTCCGAGACCTTGAACACTTCGGCGAACATCGCCGGCGTTAGGAAGGTCAATTTCATGGTATCAGAGCTAGCTAAAGATATGGCGGAGTAGAACCCCCAAGAGGTAAAGGTGCCAAGAGTGCGAGGTTAGGGTCGTAATTACCTAGATCCTGATTTTCACTACTGTGTTCAGATTTTGTGTTAAGAATTCATAAGTGCTATCTTTTTCCTCTGTGATATTTTGCGGGTTAGAATTAAGCATGGTTTTATACTGACTGGGTGAAGAGCTTTGCATAAGGAAAAAGGACAGGTCCTAACTTGGCAGTGAAGGCGAGTGGCCGTGAGTAAGCCCAAGGGCACACCTGTATGATCCTGAGCATTGCTTTAATCTAGTGGGGAATTGCCATGTTTAACCTTAATATGGAAGTTTATTCCTTTGAACATTGTTGGTAACTGTGAACTTTAGCCCCAGATGTCTGAAACATGGGAAAAATCCATTCAGGAGGGGTATGAACGTTCCCAAACCCCTAGCCTTGAGTATCTTGACCTTGCTTTAGTAACACAAGTTTCCACCAACCAACTGGCTCACAACTTATCTGTTATTTACGACAAAACCTGTATTGCATCAAGAGTTAACTTAAAGAATTTAAAACAACTCTTTGAACTGCATGAAGCTTGCACACAGGAGATCTCGAGGCTCGAGATTTCTCTGAGAACTTTAACAACTGCAGTCCTAGACAGCAAGCCCCTTTCAAAACAGGAGGCCCCAGAACTAGTACTGGAGGCGTTCAGGCAACAACCGCAGCAAAGAGAACTAGGTGATAGCCTTGAACGACTGGATAAGATTCTCCAACAGCACGAGAGGCGCATGCAAAGGCCTTAGGAGGCACGAGGCAAAGTAAGGGTCTTTCGGGATCCTTATCAGATACTTGCTGAGGAAGTGCAAAAGCTTGAAAGCTGATGGCTTACTACCTGCCTACCCCACGAGAAGACTACGACAATTGGTGTTATCAGGCCCAGCAAAGCCACCAACAATCTTACAACAATGATTATGAGTACGAGGCTACGGAGGAGGGGTACTTCACCAGAAGAGACAATTACCCTCTAACATCTTTTCATTACAGGCCTTCTTACAACACCAACTATGTAGAGATCCCTTTTAATGCGCAGTATCTACAAGAACTTCAAGAAGCACAACGTATAAAGGACCGTCATTCCTCTTTATCAACCAAGAACCAAAGAGATGCTACCCACGACATCTCAGAGGAAGAAGAAGCCCAAAGTCTGCACAGCTCCCTCGACCCACCTGAGCAGGAGGAAGCAGTTTATGTTCTGGGAGAACTAGAAATAGGGTATCGCCCTCAGGTAACGCTGCCTAACTTCCAAGGAAAATGCTCTCACACTTGGCAGCATAATGACTTCGTGCAGCCACAAGACGAAAAGTGCGTGTGCTGCAAAATCCAAATAATGCAGCGGGCAACGATTCATTGCCCCAAATGCAAGGTTACTCCCTGTAACCTATGTGGACCCTATTACATTAAAACAGCGGTCCCAGTTACACCAGCTCCACCAGAACCATTCCCTAACCAGAGGCTGATGCAAGAAAGGTGTGAAGGGGAAATTGAACGGCTGGAGAAGGAGGTGCGCTACTACATAGAAAGAGTCAAGGAATTAGAGCTAGGCGCAAGCCTGCAAAAAGACTCTGCGAAGCTTAAAGAAAAGGAAGCAGAAGTCAGCGAGGAGCTGGAATACACCAGTATTCGACTACAGGAAAGTGTCTGCAAGACGACAGCCGAAGGAGAGGCTCACAAAAAGCCCGAACCAACTGGAGGGGGAAATGAAGATAACGAGAAAGAGCCTGATGAGGAAGAACCAGCCAGCATACCTTCTGAGAGGCATGAAGAAGAAGGTAACACTTGTCCCCCTCATAGTGCTACTATTGCAGCAGGCATCGAAGAGGAAGTACCGGAGATGGAGTACCCTGCCCTGC
>RXID01017822.1:0-12107 GCA_005019695.1 Trichopus zeylanicus subsp. travancoricus | reverse complement strand
ACTACTACTACTACTATTACTACTACTACTATTATTACTACTACTACAAGTACTACTACTACTGCTACTACTACCATGACTACTAATGCAACATGTGCTCGAACTACTACAATTACTACTACTAAAGCTATTTCTACTACAGTTATTACTACTAATGCTACTAGTACTAGTACTACTACTACTACTAATACTTCCAATATTACTGTTACTTGTGCTACTACTTTGGTTGCTACACGTAACGTTACTCCTACTACTACTACTACTATTGCACCACCACTACTACTACCACTACTATTACTAATACTACTACTACTACCTCTACTACTACTACTACTACTTCTACTACTACTTCTACTACTATTACAACTTCTACTACTACTACTACTACTACTACTACTACCGCTACTACTTCTACTACTACTACTAGTACTTCTTCTACTACTATTACTACCGCTATTGCTTCTACTACTACTACTACTACTACCTCTACGACTATTACTGCTACTACTACTGCTGCTACGACTTCTACAACTACCACAACTATAACTACTACTAGTACTTCTACTTGTACTACTACTACAACAAATACTACTACTACTACTGCGACTACTGCTACTACTACTACTACAACTACTGCAATTACTACAAGTAGTAGTACTACCATTGCAGCTAATACTACAACTGCTACTACTTCTTCTACTATAGCTACTGCTGCTACTACCATAACTAGTACTATAGTTGCTTCTGCTACTACTACCGCTACTATCATTACTAAGACTATTGCTAAAACTAGTACTACTACTATTGTTGTTGTCGCTACTACTACTACTATTACTGCTACTACTGTCACTGCTACTACTCCTACTGCTACTACCACTACTACTACTACTGTTGCTGCTTGCTACAACTCTAGCTAGTATTGCGTCTACCACTACTACTACTACTACTACAGCTTCGACTACTGCTACAACGGTCGTAACTGCTACTACTATTATTGCTATTACTACTACCACTATTGTTATCGCTGCTGCTATTGCTATTACTACTACTACTACTACAACATCTCCTACTACTACTAGAACTGCTTCTACAATGGCTGCTACTACTATTGCCATTGCTTTCTCTTCTACTACTACTTGTACTCCTGCTAGTGCTACTACACCTACTATTACTATTGCTACTACTACCACTACTACAAATAATATTACTACTACTACTACTATGACTACTACTACTACTGCTACTACTACTGCAACTTCTACTACTTCCTCCACCATAGCTGTTGGTACTATGACCACTACTACTACTACCGCTGCTACTACCACTACTACTACTAGTACCATAACCACTACTACTGCTACTACTAATACTACTACTACTACTATGGCTCCTGCTGCTGCTACTACTACTGCTACTACTGCTGCTGCTACTATTGCTACTGTCACTACTACTACTGCTACTATTTCTACTATTACTACTACAACTAATACTTGTACTAGTACTATGGCTACTACTATTAATAGTTCAACTACTACTACTGTAGCTTCGACTACTGCTGCTGCTACAGCTGCTAGTACAACTACTACTTTTGCTACTTTTATTGTTGTTGCTGCTATTACTACAACTACAACTACTACTACATCTCCTACTTCTACTACTACTACTATTACAATAACTACTACTGCTACTGCTGCTTCTTCTACTTCTACTGCTACTTGTGCTACTACTACTACTTTTGCTATGAGTACAACTATTAGTACTACTACCGCTATTACTACCACTACTAAGACTATTGGAACTACTACTACTACTACCAGTACTACCTTTACTAGTTTTGATACTACTATTACTATTACTACTACTACCACTGCTACTACTGCTTTTGCTACAACTACTATTGCTACTACTATTGCTGCTACTGCTATTACTACTATAACTACTACTACTAGAACTTGTATTACTACTAATACGACTACTACAGCTATTAAAGCCACAATGGCTACTATTATTCCTACTAATACTACTACTACTCCTACGACTAATGCAACTACTACTTCTACTACTGCTGCTACTGCTACTGCTATTACTGCTGCTACGAGTACTACATCTACAACTACTTCTCCCACCCCTCATACTACTACTACTATGGCTGCTACTACTACCGCTATGACAATTGCTACTACTAGTGCAACCACCACCACTACTGCTACTACAACTATTACTTCTGCTACTACTACTACTGCTACTTTTGCTACTGCTACTACAATTACTAAGACTACTGCTACTATTGTTACTACTACTACTACTACTACTACTATATATTCTAGTAGTACTACTACTACTACTACTGCTCATGTAGCTACTATTGCTACTACTACCGCTACTATTGCCACTACTAGTACTAATACTACTACTGCTATTACTGCTACTTATACAATTACTAGTAATAATTTTGCTATTACAACTACTATAACTGCTATGACTACAGTTGCTAAAATTGCTATTGTTGTTATTATTATTTCTACTACTATAATAACTACTACAACTTCTCCTACTACTACTACTTCTGTTACTACTATTACTACTACAACCACTATTACGGCTTCTACCATTACTACTACCACTACTACTATTGCCAATTTTGCTCATACTACTACGACGACTGCTACTACTACTACTATTACTACTACTACTACCACCACAATAATAATGACGACTGCTACTACTATAATTTCTAAACCAACTACTTTTGTTACTACTACTACTACTACTTATACAACGACAATTACTACTCCAATCACTATGACAAATACTACTACTACTACTCCTCCTACGACTAATGCAACTACTACTTCTACTATTACTGTTGCTGGTACCGCTGTTATTGCTGCTATGACTACTACATCTGCAACTACTTCTCCTATCCCTCATTCTACTACTACTACTACTATGGTTGCTACTACTGCTACATCAATTGCTACTACTAGTGCAACCACCCCCACTACTACTACTACTACTACAACTATTATTTCTACTACTAATACTACTACTACTGCTACTACAATTACTAAGACTACTGTTACTATTGCTACTATTGCTGCTGCTACTCCTATGGCTTCATCTACTACTACTACTGCTCGTGTAGCTACTATTGGCACTACTACTACTAATACTACTACTGCTATTACTGCTACTCATATAGTTACTAGTAATACTTCTCCTACTACAACTACTATAACTATTATGACTACTGTTGCTAAAACTGCTATTGCTGTTATTATTGTTTCTACTACTGCAACAACTACTACAACTTCTCCTCCTACTACTACTTCTACTACTAATATTACTGCTACAACCACTGTTGTTGCTTCTACCATCACCACTACTACTACTGCCAGTTTCGCTTATACTACTACTACGGCTGCTACTGCTACTACTATTACTACTGCTGATGCTACTACTGCTACTACTGCTATCACTATTATTACTACTACTACCACAATAATAATGATGACTGCTACTACTATAATTTCTAAACCAACTACTTTTGTTGCTACTGCTACTGTTATAGCCCCAACTACTACTACTAATACTACCAGTTCTACTACTACTTCTACTTATACTACGGCAATTACTACCCTAATTACTATGACAAATACTACAACAATAACAACTACTACTACTACTGCTACTACTTACACTACAGCGATTACCACTCCAATTACTATGACAAATACTACTAGTACTAGTACTACTATTACTTTTACTAAATCTACTACTACTATTACTACTTCGACTACTACTACTAATAGTATCATTACAACAACTACTGGTATTACTACTACTACCACAACTACAACCCCTATTGCCTCTGCTACTTTTACAATGACTACTACTACAACTACTATAACTACTACACCTACTACTACTGCTACTATTCCTACTACCATGGCTACTACTTCTACAACTATAACTATAATAATAACAACAACAATAATAACAACAACTACTACTACTACAACTCCTAATCCTACTCCTACCACTACTCCTACTACTACTACAACTACTACCACTACAACTATGACTACAACTACTCCTCCTCCTACTACTATTGCTACTATTACGACTACTACTATGACTAGTACTATCACTACTACTGCTTCTACTACTACTAGTACTACTCCTACGTCAACTCCAACTCCAACTCCTCCTCATCCTACTTCTATTACTAATACTATAACTACTATTGCTACTGCAACACTCGTAGTAGAAGTAGTTGTAGGAGTAGTTTTAGGAGTCAGAGTTGAGGTAGAAGCACTAGTTGTGATAGCAGTAGTAGTAGTAGGAGGAGAAATAGTAGTAGTAGTTGTTGTTGTAGTAGTGATTATAGTTATAGTAGTTGTAGTAATAGTAGTAGTAGAACTAGTAGTGAAATCATTAGCGGCAGTAGTAGGAGTAGTAGTAGTAATAGTAGCAGTAGGAGTATGAGGAGTAGTAGTAGAAGTACTAGTAGAAGTAGTTGTGGAAGCACTATTAGTAGTTGTTGTAGTAGTAGTAGTAGCGGTATGAGCAATAACAATTGTAGAAGTGTAGAAGTAGTTGTAGTAGTAGTGTAGTAGTTGTAGCAGTATTACTAGTAGTAGAGGTAGCAATAGTAGTAGAAGTAGAAATAGTAGTAGTAGTCGTAGTCGTAGTAGTAGTAGTAGTAGTAATAGTAGTAGTAGTAGTAATAGTAGTAGTAGTAGTAGTAGTAGTAGTAGTAGTAGTAGCAGCAGCAGTAGTAGTATTACTAGTCAGATTAGTAGTAGTAGTAGTAGTAGTAGAAGTAGGTGTAGTTGTTTTAGTAGTATTATTAATAGTAATAGTAGTAATAGGAGGGTTTGTAGTAGGAGTAGCAGTAAGAGTAGATGTAGTAGTAGTAGAAGTAGTAGTAGTAGAAGTAGTAGTAGTAGTAGTAGTTGTTGTTGTTGTTGTAGTAGTAGTAGTAGTAGCAGTAATAGTAGTAGTCAAAGTATGAGTAGTAGTTGTTGTAGTAGTAAAAGTACTAGAAGAAGTAGTTGTCAAAGCACTAACAGTAGTAGTAGTAGTATTATGAGCAATAGTAGCTGTAGTAGTGTAGAAGTTATTGTAGTAGTTGTGTAGTACTTATGACAGTAGTAGTAGTAGTATTAGTAGTTCTAGCAGTCGTAGTAGTAGTAGTAGTAGCACTGATAGTTGCTATAGGGTAGTAGTTATAGCAGTAGCATATTAGCTGTAGTAGTTGTAGTAGTAGTTGTTGTTGCAATAGTAGTAGCAGAAGTGGTGGTAGTAGTAGTAGTATTAATAGTAGAATTATTAGTTGTAGTTGTTGTATTGGTAGGAGCGGCAACAACAGAAGTAGTAGTAGTAGTAGTAGCAACAGCAGCAGCAATAGTGGTAGTAGTAGTAGTAGTAGTAGTAGTAGTAGGAGCAGTAATAGTATTAGTAGTAGTAGCACTAGTAGTTATAGTAGTAGTAGCAATCGTAGTAGTAGTAGGAGAAATAGTAGTAGTGGTAGTAGTAATAGTTTTACTGGCAGTACTAGCAGCAATAGTCACAGTAGTAGTCGTAGTGGTAGTACTAGTAGTATTAGCTGTAGTTGTAGTAGTAGTATTAGTAGTATTAGTAATGGTAGTGGTGGTAGGAGATGCAGAAGTATTAGCAATAGTAACAGTAGTATTGGTAGCAATTGAAGAAGTTATAGTGTAGCAGTTATTGTAGCAGTAGTAGTATAAGTAGTTGTAGCAATAATAGTACTAGTAGCATTAGTGGCAGAAGTAGTAGTAGTTCTATCGAAAGTAGGAGAAGTAGTAGTAGTAGTAGCAGTAGTAGGAGTAGTAGCAAAAATATTAGTAGTAGTATTAGTAGTAGTAGTAATAGTAATAGTTGGAGTTGTTGTAGTAGTACTAGTTACAATCGGAGTAGTTATTGTATAGTAGTAGTAGTAGTAGTAGTAGTATTAATAATGGTAATTATAGTTGTTGTTGGAGTAGTAGCAGTGCTTGCAGTAGTAGTTGTTGCATTAGTAGTTGTAGAGGTAGTAGCAGTAGCAGTAGTAGTAGTGGTAGTGGTAGTAGTCATTGAAGGAGTAGTAGTAGCCATAGTAGTAGCAGTAGTAGGAGTAGTAGTAGCAGTTGTAGTACTAGTAGTAGGAGTTATACCCGTAGCAGAAGTAGACGCAGCAGAAGTAGTAGTAGCAGCAGCAGTTGTAGTAGTAGTAGAGGTAGCAGCAATAGTAATAGTAGTAGTAATAGTAGCTGCAATATGAGCAGTAATAGTAGTAATACCAGCAGCCGAAGTAATTATAGGAGTTATTTTAGGAGTAGGAGTAGAAATTGTAGCAGCTGTTGTAGTAGCAATAGTAGTAGGAGAAGCAGTTGTAGTAGTAGTAGTAGTAGTAGTAACAGTAGTAGCAGTTATTGTAGAAATAGTTGTAGTAGTAGTAGTTGTAGTAGTCATTGTAGTAGTTGTAGTAGTAGTTATAGTAGTAATGCAGTAGCAGTTGCAACAGGAGTAGTAGTAGGAGAGGTAGTTGTAGTAGTAGTAGTTGCAGAAGTAGTAATAGTAGTCATTATAGTTGTAGTGATAGCTGTAGTTGTACTAGTAGAAGTTGCAGTGGCCAAAGTGGTTGTAGTTGTATTAGTAGTAGTATTAATAGTAGTAGCAGTAGTAGTAGAAGTAGTAGTTGCAGTAGTAGTTGTTGTAGTAGTCGCAGTAGTAGTAGTAGTAGTAGTAATAGTACTAGCCGTAGTAGTAGTAGGGGTAGTGGTAGTAGTAGTAGTAGCGGCAGTAGAATAAGTAGTAGTGATATTAGTAATAGTAGTTGTTGTAGTTGTAGTAGTAGATATAGTAGTAGTAGTAGTAGTAGTAAGATGAGGAGCAGCAGTAGCAGCAATCGTAGTTATAGCTGTTGTTGTAGTAGAAGTAGTAGTAGCAGTTGTTGTAGTAATAGTGGTAGTCGTATTAGCGATAGCAGTAGTTGTAGTAATATTAGTTGGAGTAGTACTAGTTGTAGTTATAGTAGCAGTAGAAGTAGTTGCAGTAGTAGTAGGAATAGTAGTTTTTTGTAGTAGGAGTAGTAGTATTAGCAGTAGAAGTAGTAGTACTCGTAGAAGTAGTAGTTGAAGTTGTAGTAGTAGTATTAGTAGTAGTAGTAGATGTAGCAATTGTGGTGGTGGTGGTGGTGGTAGTAGTAGTAGTAGTGGTAGTGGTGGTGGTGGTTGGCGTAGTAGTACTTGTAGGATCAGTAGAAGTACTAGTAATTGTAGTTGTATTAGTAGTGTAGTAGTAGTAGCAGAAGTAGGAGAAGTAGTAGTAGCAAAAGTAGTTGAAGTAGTAGTCGTAGCAGCAGCAGCAGTAGTTGTTGTTGTTGTAGTAGCAGTTGTAGTAGTTGTAGTAGTCACAGTCGTTGTTGTGCTAGTTGTAGTAAAATTAGTAGAAGTAGTAGTAGTAGTAGTAGTAGTTGTAGTGTTATTATCGCTATTACTAATTTTATTATAGTAATTATTATTATTATTATTACTGTTATTATTATTATTAGTAGTAGTAGTAGTAGTAATGGTGGTGGTGGTAGCAGTAAGACTAGCAGTTATAGAAGGAGTAGTTGTTGTGGTAGTAGTAGTAGTCGTTTTAGGAGTAGCAAAAGTTGTAGTAGTAGTTGTTCTTATAGTAGTTGTAGTAGCACTGTCGTCGTAGTAGAAGTAGTAGTAGTAGTGTTAATAGCATAGTACATCGTACAAGGACTAGATACTAGTTGTAGAAGTACGATGTACTAGTAGTGAGTGGGGGAGGAGTAAGTAGAGTAGTATTCATAGTAGTAGTAGGAGTAGTAATAGGAGTAGGCGTAGTCGTCGGCGCGGGCGTCGGCCCAGCCGCCGCATTAGTTGTAGTGGTAGTTGTAATACTAGTAGTAGGGTTATTAGTACTAGTAGAAGTGGTAGAAGTAATGGTAGTAGCAGTCGTAGTTGTATTAGTAGAAGTATTAGTAGTAGTAGTAGTAGTGGAAATGGTACTTGAAGTAGTAGTAGTAATTATAGTCGTAGTAACAAAAGTGGTAGCAGTAGTAGTAGTAGCAGCATTAGTATTTGTATGAGTTGCAATAGTAGTAGTAGCAAAAGTACTAGTGGTATCAGTTATAGCAAAAGTAGCCGTGGTAGTAGTAGTTGTTGTTAAATTAGAAGCAGATGCATTATCGTATCAGTAGCACCATAAGTAGTAGTAGTAGTAGCAGAAGCAAGAACAGTAGTAGTAGTAGTGTTGGTTGTAGTAGTAGTTGTTATCTTAGTAGCCACTATAGTAGTGATTGTAATAGGAGTAGTTACAACAGTAGCAATAGTAGTCATAGCAGTAGTAGTAGTAGCAATAGCAGTGGCAGTAATAGTAGTAATAGGATAAGTAGAAGTAGCAACAAAAGTAGAAGGAGTTGTAGTAGTAATATTAGTAGTAGGTGCAGCAGCAGTCGTAGTAGTGGCAAGAGAAGTAGTACTAGCAATTGGAGAAGTAGTAGTAGCAGCAGCACTATCAGTGTAGAAGTAGTAGTAGTAGTAGTAGAAGCTGTAGTAGTAGCAATAGCAGTAGTAGTGTTTGTAGCTGTAGCTGAAGTAGTAGTAGTAGCAGTAGCAGCAGCAGTAGCAGTAATAGCAGAAGTAGAAGTAGGAGTAATAAGAGCAGCAGTATCAGTAGTGGTAGTAGCAGTAGTCATACCTATAGAAGCAGAAATAGTATTATGAGTAGTAGTCATTGTAGAAGTAGTAGTAGTAGTAGTAGTTGTTGTTGTTATTGTTGTAGAGGTAGTAGTTGTAGTCGCAGTAGTAGTAGAACTAGAAGCAGTTCTAGTAGCAGTAGTAGTTGGAGAAGTAGTAGGGGCAGTAGTCGTAGTAGCGACAGCCGCGGTAGTAGCAGGAGCAGTAGCAGCAGTAGTAATAGTAGTAGTAACAATAATTATAGTAGCAGCAGCAGTAGTAAAGGTAGCTGTAGAAGCAGTCGCTGCAGAAGCAACAACAATAGTAGTAGTAGTGGTGATAGCTACAACAATAGTAGTGACAGCAGTAGTAGTATTAGTAGTTGTAGTAGACATAGTCGTAACAGCAGTAGCAACAGTAGTACTAGTAGTAGTGGTAGTAGCGGTTGCAGTAGCAGCAACAACAGTAGTAATGCTGCAATAGTATTGGTAGTAGTAGTTGCACCTGCAACAACTGTTGTAGTATTTGTAGTAGTAGGAGTAGAAATAGTAGTGGTAGTAGAGCTAGTAGTAGTAGCAGCAACAACAACAGTGGTTATAGTTGTAACAGTAGTCATAGTAGTTTTACTAATAGTAGTAGTAGTTATAGTTGCTTTAGTAATATTAGCAGCAGTAGTAGAAGTAGTAGCTACAGAAGTAGTAGTATCGACAGTTGTAGTAGTTGCTATATTAGTAGTAGTGGTGGTACTAGTAGCAATAGCAGCAATAATTGTAATGGTAGTAGTCGTAGTACTAGTAGTAGCAGCAACAACAACAAAAGTAACATTAGTAATTATTGTAGTTGCAGTAGTAGAAGTAGTAGTAGAAGTAGTAGTAGCAGCAGTAGCAGCTGCGGTAGCAGTTATATTAGTTGTAGTATTAGTGGTAATAGTATTAGCATTTTTATCAGTTGTAGTAGTAGTAGTAGTAGCAGCAGCAGCAGCAGTAGTAGTAGAAGTAAAAGTAGTAATAGTAGTAGTGGTGGTGGTAATAGTAGTAACTGTAGTAGTAGCAGTAGTTGAAGTAGTAGCAATGCTAGTAGTATTAGCAATAGTTGTAGTGATAGCAATAGAAGTAGCAGTAGTAGTAGTAGTAGTAGTAGTTGTTGTATTAGCAGTACCTGTAGTAGTAGCAGAAGCAGTCATAGCAGTGGTAGCGGGTGTAGCAGTACTAGTTGTAGAAATAGGAGTCATAGTACTAGCAGTGGTGGTGATTATGCTAGCAGCAGTTGTATTAGTAGGAGGAGTAGTAGTAGGAACATAATTAGTCGCAATAGTAATAGTAGTGGGAGCAGTGTAAGTAGTAGCAGTAGTATTAGCTGTAGTAGACGAAATAGTGTAGCCGTGGTAGTAGTACTAGCAAAAGTAGTAGCGGAAGTAGTAGTACTAGTACCAGAAGTTGGAGCAGTCATAGTAGTAGTAGTGCTTGTAGCAGTAGTAGAAGCAGTATTAGTAGTTACAGTAGTAGTAATAATAGTAGTAGTTGTAGCGATAGTAATAGCAGTAGTAGGAGTGGTAGTTGTAGTAGTAGAAGTAGTAGTAGGCACAATAGTAGTAGTAGTAACAGGAATAGTAGAAGTAGTAGCAATAGACACAGAGGTAGCCATAGTAGTAGTAGTAGTTGAAGTAGTAGCAACAATAGCAGTAGTTGTAGTAGTAGTAGTAGTCCTAGTAGTAGTAGTAGTAGTTGCATCTGTTGTAGTAGTAGTAGTAGTTGCAGCTGTTGTAGTAGTAGTCGTAGAAGCTAAAGTAGTAGAAGTAGAAGTAGTAGTAATAACAGTAGTCGAAGCAATAGTTGTAGTAGTAGTAGTAGTATTATTATTATTAATAATAGTAGTAGTAGTAGTAGCAGCAGAATGAGGAGTAGTAGTAATAGCGGTAGTACCATTTGCAGAAGTAGTTGGAGTAGTAGGAGGAGTAGGTGTAGGAGACGTTGTAGTACTAGGTGTAGTATCTGGAGTAGCAATAGCATTAGTAGTAGTACTTGCAATAGCAGCAGCAATAGCAACAGCAATTGGAGTGGTAGCTGCTGTCGTAGATGGAACAACATTCGTAGTAGTAGAAGCAACAGTAATAGAAGCAGTAGTAGTAGTTGTAGTAGTCGTTGTAGCTGTAATAGTAGTAGTTGTAAGTATACAAGTAATTATAGTAGTAGTAGTAGTAGATGTAGTTGTAGTAGTAGCATCAGCAGCAATAGTCACCATAGTAGTAGTAGCGGTATTAGCGGTGGTGGCAACAATAGTAGTCGTAGCAGTAGTAATAGCAATAACAGTAACAAAATTAGTAGTAGTCACATTATTAGTAGTACAAGCAGCACTGTTAGTATTACTTATAGTAGTGTTGCAGTAGCAGTATGAATTTTAGTAGTATTTATAGTAGCAAAAGTAGTAGTAGTAGTAGCAACAATAGCAGGAGTAGCAGTAGTATTAGTACACGTAGTAGTAGTAGTAGTAGTAGTAGTAGTAGTAGTAGTAGTTGTTGTTGTTGTTGTTGTTGTTGTTGTAGTAGTAGTAGTAGTAGCAGTAGTAGAATAAGTAGTAGTGATATTGGTAATAGTAGTTATTGTAGTTGTAGTAGTAGATGTAGTAGTAGTAGTAGAAGGACGAGGAGGAGGAGGAGCAGCAGCAATAGTAGTTATAGCTGTTGTTGTAGTAGAAGTAGCAGTAGCAGTTGTTGTAGTAGTAGTGGTAGTCATATTGACGGTAGCAGTAGTTGTAGTAATAGTATTTGGAGTAGTACTAGTTGCAGTTATAGTAGTAGTAGAAGTAGTAGCAATAATAGTAGGAGTATTAGTTGTAGTAGTAGGAGTAGTAGTATTAGTAGCAGGAGTAGTAGTACTCATAGAAGTAGTAGTTGTAGCAGCAGCATTAGTAGTAGAAGAAGAAGTACTGGTAGTAGTAGATGTAGCAATACTGGTGGTGGTCGTAGTAGTAGTGGATGGAGTAACAGTAGTACTTATAGGAGTAGTTTAAGTACTAGTAGTTGTAATTGTATTAGTAGTGTAGTAGTAGTAGTAGTAGAAGTAGGAGAAGCAGTAGTAGCAAAAGTAGTAGTAGTAGTCATAGTAGTAGCAGCAACAGTAGTAGTTGTTGATGTAGCAGCAGTAGTAGTTGTTGTAGTAGTCATAGTTGTTGTTGTTGTAGTAGTAGTAGTATTAGTAGAAGTCGTAGTCGTAGTTGTTGTTGTTGTTGTTGGAGTGTTATTATCACTATTACTAATTTTATTATAATAATAATAATAATAATTATTATTATTATTACTTTTATTATTATTATTATTATTATTATTAGTAGTAGTAGTAGTAGTAGTAGTAGTAGTAATAGTCATAGCGGTAGTAATAAGAGTAGCAGTTGTAGAAGGAGTAGGAGTTG
>RXID01017821.1:0-10105 GCA_005019695.1 Trichopus zeylanicus subsp. travancoricus | reverse complement strand
TCTTCAGCAGTCTTAGGCTTTGGCGGTATTTATCATGCACTTCTTGGACCTGAACCTCTTGAATAAAATAAATAAGTATGGACATCTTAGGTTATGCCAGATTTGACAAATACCAATAGGATCTGTTAGAGTGGATTAATTTTTTCTTATCCCTATACATACATAACTAGGTAATACTTTCATTTTTATAGATTGATTGTCTTTCATTTTATAGATCAGCTGATTAGTCGGTTTGTCCATAAATAAAATAAGGAGATGAAAACTATTATAAACTCAAATAGAATATCTATACAAAAATACAATCTATTAGGGCTATACGGATTTGAACCATAGACCTTCTTTGTAAAACAGATCAAACTTATTAGTATATTGTCAAAATGATTCGAACTGTATCAAAGACCCAACATGCAATTTGTTGCATTGTGCTCTTTCATCAATTGATGTAAACATCGCTTACTCCACCATATTTTTTCTTCACAGGGAGTTATAAACACTTTTCCTACTTTGTATCTGGAATACTTCACTTAATTTCTTTGTCTTCGGCATCGTAGGCCCGTTGTGGCGGTATTTAATCATGCAAGTCTTGGGACCCTGATACTCGTGAATAAAATAAATAAGTATGACATCTTAGGTTATGCCAGATTTGACAAATACCAATTGGATCTGTTTAGAGTGATTATTTTTTTCTTATCCCTATACATACATAACTACGTAATACTTTCATTTCTATAGATTGATTGTCTTTCATTTCTATAGATCAGCTGATCAATCGGTTTGTCCATAAATAAACTAAGGAGATGAAAACTATTATAAACCAAAACAGAATATCTATACAAAAATACAATCTATTAGGGCTATACGGATTTGAACCATAGACCTTCTTTGTAAAACATATCAAACTTATTATTATATTGTCAAAATGATTCGAACTGTTTCAAAGACCCAACATGCATTTTGTTGCATTGTGCTCTTTCATCAATTTATGTAAACATCACTTACTCCACCATATTTTTATCTTACAGGCAGTTATAAACACCTTTCCCTACTTTGTACCTGGAATACTTCACTTAATTTCTTCTGCAGTCTTAGTCTTTGGCGGTATTTATCATGTACTTCTTGGACCTGAAACTCTTGAATAAAAATAAATAAGTATGGACATCTTAGGTTATGCCAGATTTGAAAAATACAAATAGGATCTGTTAGAGTAGATTATTTTTTTCTTATCCCTATACATACATAACTACATAATACTTTCATTTCTATAGATTGATTGTCTTTCATTTCTATAGATCAGCTGATCAATCGGTTTGTCCATAAATAAAATAAGGAGATGAAAACTATTATAAACTCAAACAGAATATCTATATGAAAATACAATCTATGAGGGCTATACGGATTTGAACCATAGACCTTCTTTGTAAAATATATCAAACTTATTATTATATTGTCAAAATGATTCGAACTGTTTCAAAGACCCAACATGCATTTTGATGCATTGTGCTCTTTCATCAATTGATGTAAACATCACTTACTCCACCATATTTTTATCTCACAGGCAGTTATAAACACCTTTCCCTACTTTGTACCTGGAATACTTCACTTAATTTCTTCTGCAGTCTTAGGCTTTGGCGGTATTTATCATGCACTTCTTGGACCTGAAACTCTTGAATAAAAATAAATAAGTATGGACATCTTAGGTTATGCCAGATTTGACAAATACAAATAGGATCTGTTAGAGTAGATTATTTTTTTCTTATCCCTATACATACATAACTACGTAATACTTTCATTTCTATAGATTGATTGTCTTTCATTTCTATAGATCAGCTGATCAGTCGGTTTGTCCATAAATAAAATAAGGAGATGAAAACGATTATAAACTCAAATAGAATATCTATACAAAAATACAATCTATTAGGGCTATACGGATTTGAACCATAGACCTTCTTTGTAAAACAGATCAAACTTATTATTATATTGTCAAAATGGTTCGAACTGTTTCAAAGACCCAACATGCATTTTGTTGCATTGTGCTCTTTCATCAATTGATGTAAACATCACTTACTCCACCATATTTTTTCTTCACAGGAAGTTATAAACACTTTTCCCTACTTTGTATCTGGAATACTTCACTTAATTTCTTCTGCAGTCTTAGGCTTTGGAGGTAGTTATCATGCACTTCTTGGACCTGAAAATCTTGAATAAAAATAAATAAGTATGGACATCTTAGGTTATGCCAGATTTGACAAATACCAATAGGATCTGTTAGAGTGGATTATTTTTTTCTTATCCCTATACATACATAACTACGTAATACTTTCATTTCTATAGATTGATTGTCTTTCATTTCTATAGATCAGCTGATCAGTCGGTTTGTCCATAAATAAAATAAGGAGATGAAAACTATTATAAACTCAAATAGAATATCTATACAAAAATACAATCTATTAGGGCTATACGGATTTGAACCATAGACCTTCTTTGTAAAACAGATCAAACTTATTATTATATTGTCAAAATGATTCGAACTGTTTCAAAGACCCAACATGCATTTTGTTGCATTGTGCTCTTTCATCAATTGATGTAAACATCACTTACTCCACCATATTTTTTCTTCACGGGGAGTTATAAACACTTTTCCCTACTTTGATCTGGAATACTTCACTTAATTTCTTCTGCAGTCTTAGGCTTTGGCGGTATTTATCATGCACTTCTTGGACCTGAAACTCTTGAATAAAAATAAATAAGTATGGACATCTTAGGTTATGCCAGATTTGACAAATACCAATAGGATCTGTTAGAGTGGATTATTTTTTTCTTATCCCTATACATATATAACTATGTAATACTTTCATTTCTATAGATTGATTGACTTTCATTTCTATAGATCAGCTGATCAGTCGGTTTGTCCATAAATAAAATAAGGAGGTGAAAACTATTATAAACTCAAATAGATTATCTATACGAAAATACAACCTATTAGGGCTATATGGATTTGAACCATAGACCTTCTTTGTAAAATAGATCAAACTTATTATTATATTGTCAAAATGATTCGAATTGTTTCAAAGACCCAACATGCATTTTGTCGCATTGTGCTCTTTCATCAATTGACGTAAACATCACTTACTCCACCATATTTTTTCTTCACGGGGAGTTATAAACACTTTTCCCTACTTTGGCTCTGGAATACTTCACTTAATTTCTTCTGCAGTCTTAGGCTTTGGCGGTATTTATCATGCACTTCTTGGACCTGAAACTCTTGAATAAAAATAAATAAGTGTGGACATCTTCGGTTATGCCAGATTTGACAAATACCAATAGGATCTGTTAGAGTGGATTATTTTTTTCTTATCCCTATACATACATAACTACGTAATACTTTCATTTCTATAGATTGATTGTCTTTCATTTCTATAGATCAGCTGATCAGTCGGTTTTTTCCATAAATAAAATAAGGAGATGAAAACTATTATAAACTCAAATAGAATATCTATACAAAAATACAATCTATTAGGGCTATACGAATTTGAACCATAGACCTTCTTTGTAAAATAGATCAAACTTATTATTATATTGTCAAAATGATTCGAACTGTTTCAAAGACCCAACATGCATTTTGTTGCATTGTGCACTTTCATCAATTGATGGAAACAAAGCTTACTCCACCATATTTTTTCTTCACAGGGAGTTATAAACACTTTTCCCTACTTTGGCTCTGGAATACTTCACTTAATTTCTTCTGCAGTCTTAGGCTTTGGCGGTATTTATCATGCACTTCTTGGACCTGAAACTGTTGAATAAAAATAAATAAGTATGGACATCTTAGGTTATGCCTGATTTGACAAATACCAATAGGATCTGTTAGAGTGGATTATTTTTTTCTCATCCCTATACATACATAACTACGTAATATCTATACCAAAATACAATCTATTAGGGCAATACGGATTTCAACCATAGACCTTCTTTGTAAAACAGATCAAACTTATTATTATATCGTCAAAATGATTCGATCTGTTTCAAAGTCCCAACATGCATTTTGTTGCATTGTGCTTTCCATCAATTGATGTAAACATCACTTACTCCACCATATTTTTTCTTCACGGGGAGTTATAAACACTTTTCCCTACTTTGGAACTGGAATACTTCACTTAATTTCTTCTGCAGTCTTAGGCTTTGGCGGTATTTATCATGCACTTTTTGGACCTGAAACTCTTAAATAAAAATAAATAAGTATGGACATCTTAGGATATTCCAGATTTGACAAATACCAATTGGATCTGTTAGAGTGGATTATTTTTTCTTATCCCTATACATACATTACTATGTAATACTTTCATTTCTATAGATTGATTGTCTTTCATTTTATAGATCAGCTGATCAGTCGGTTTGTCCATAAATAAAATAAGGAGATGAAAACTATTATAAACACAAATAGAATATCTATACAAAAATACAATCTATTAGGGCTATACGGATTTGAACCATAGCCCTTCTTTGTAAATCAGATCAAACTTATTATTATATTGTCAAAATGATTCGAAGTGTTTCAAAGACCCAACATGCATTTTGTTGCATTGTGCTCTTTCATCAATTGATGTAAACATCACTTACTCCACCATATTTTTTCTTCACAGGGAGTTATAAACACTTTTCCCTCCTTTGTATCTGGAAAACTTCACTTAATTTCTTCTGCAGTCTTAGGCTTTGGCGGTATTTATCGTGCACTTCTTGGACCTGAAACTCTTGAATAAAAATAAAGAAGTATGGACATCTTAGGTTATGCCAGATTTGACAAATACCAATAGGATCTGTTAGAGTGGATTATTTTTTTCTTATCCCTATACATATATAACTATGTAATAATTTCATTTCTATAGATTGATTGACTTTCATTTCTATAGATCAGCTGATCAGTCGGTTTGTCCATAAATAAAATAAGGAGGTGAAAACTATTATAAACTCAAATAGATTATCTATACGAAAATACAACCTATTAGGGCTATATGGATTTGAACCATAGACCTTCTTTGTAAAATAGATCAAACTTATTATTATATTGTCAAAATGATTCGAATTGTTTCAAAGACCCAACATGCATTTTGTCGCATTGTGCTCTTTCATCAATTGACGTAAACATCACTTACTCCACCATATTTTTTCTTCACGGGGAGTTATAAACACTTTTCCCTACTTTGGCTCTGGAATACTTCACTTAATTTCTTCTGCAGTCTTAGGCTTTGGCGGTATTTATCATGCACTTCTGGGACCTGAAACTCTTGAATAAAAATAAATAAGTATGGACATCTTAGGTTATGCCAGATTTGACAAATACCAATAGGATCTGTTAGAGTGGATTATTTTTTTCTTATCCCTATACACACATAACTATGTAATACTTTCATTTCTATAGATTGATTGTCTTTCATTTTATAGATCAGCTGATTAGTCGGTTTGTCCTTAAATAAAATAAGGAGATGAAAACTATTATAAACTCAAATAGATTATCTATACAAAAATACAATCTATTAGGGCTATACAGATTTGAACCATATACCTTCTTTATAAAACAGATCAAACTTATTATTATATTAGCAAAATGATTCGAACTGTTTCAAAGACCCAACATGCATTTTGTTGCATTGTGCTCTTTCATCAATTGATGTAAACATCACTTACTCCACCATATTTTTTTCTTCACAGGCAGTTATAAACACCTTTCCCTACTTTGTATCTGGAATACTTCACTTAATTTCTTCTGCAGTCTTAGGCTTTGGCGATATTTCTCATGCACTTCTTGGACCTGAAACTCTGGAATAAAAATAAATAAGTATGGACATCTCAGGTTATGCCAGATTTGACAAATACCAAGAGGATCTGTTAGAGTGGATTATTTTTTTCTTATCCTATACAGTACATTAATAGGTAATTCCTTTCATTCTATAGATGATTGTTTATTTTTAGATCAGCTGCTTAGTTGTTTGTCCCTAACTTAAACATAAGGAGTGAAAACTATTATAAACTCAAATAGATTATCTATACAAAAATACAATCTATTTGGGCTATACGGATTTGAACCATAGACCTTCTTTGCAAAACAGATCAAACTTATTATTATATTAGCAAAATGATTCGAACTGTTTCAAAGACCCAACATGCATTTTGTTGCATTGTGCTCTTTCATCAATTGATGTAAACATCACTTACTCCACCATATTTTTTCTTCACAGGCAGTTATAAACACCTTTCCCTACTTTGTATCTGGAATACTTCACTTAATTTCTTCTGCAGTCTTAGGCTTTGGCCGTATTTATCATGCAATTCTTGGACCTGATACTCTTGAATAAAAATAAATAAGTATGGACATCTTAGGTTATGCTAGATTTGACAAATACCAATTGGATCTGTTAGAGTGGATTATTTTTTTCTTATCCCTATACATACATAACTACGTAATACTTTCATTTCTATAGATTGATTATCTTTCATTTCTATAGATCAGCTGATCAATCGGTTTGTCCATAAATAAAATAAGGAGATGAAAACTATTATAAACTCAAACAGAATATCTATACAAAAATACAATCTATTAGGGCTATATGGATTTGAACCATAGACCTTCTTTGTAAAACATATCAAACTTATTATTATATTGTCAAAATGATTCGAACTGTTTCAAAGACCCAACATGCATTTTGTTGCATTGTGCTCTTTCATCAATTGATGTAAACATCACTTACTCCACCATATTTTTTCTTCACAGGGAGTTATAAACACTTTTCCCTACTTTGTACCTGGAATACTTCACTTAATTTCTTCTGCAGTCTTAGGCTTTGGCGGTATTTATCATGCACTTCTTGGACCTGAAACCCTTGAATAAAAATAAATAAGTATGGACATCTTAGGTTATGCCAGATTTGACAAATACCAATAGGATCTGTTAGAGTGGATTATTTTTTCTTATCCCTATACATACATAACTACGTAATACTTTCATTTCTATAGATGATTGTCTTTCCTTTCCTATACGATCAGTGAATCAAGTCGGTTTGTCCATAATAAAACAGGAGGTGAAAACTATTATAAACTCACATCGATTTATCTATTACGAAAAATACAAACCTATTAGGGCATTGGATTTGACCCATAGACCTTCTTTGTAAAATAGATCAAACTTATTATTATATTGTCAAAATGATTCGTAACTGTTCCAAGACCCCACATGCATTTGTTGCATGTGCTCTTTTCATCCAATGACGTAAACATCAGTCTCCACATATTTTTTTCTTCAACGGGGAAGTCTAAACCCTTTTCCCTACTTGGCTCTGGAATACTTCACTTACTTTCTTCTGCAGTCTTAGGCTTTGGCGGTATTTCTCATGCACTTCTTGGACCTGAAACTCTTGAATAAAAATAAATAAGTATGGACATCTTAGGTTATGCCAGATTTGACAAATACCAATAGGATCTGTTAGGGTGGATTATGTTTTTCTTATCCCTATACAAACATAACTACGTAATACTTTCATTTCTATAGATTGATTGTCTTTCATTTCTATAGCTCAGCTGATCAGTCGGTTTGTCCATAAATAAAATAAGGAGATGAAAACTATTATAAACTCAAATAGAATATCTATACGAAAATACAACCTATTAGGGCTATACGGATTTGAACCATAGACCTTCTTTGTAAAACAGATCAAACTTATTATTATATTGTCAAAATGATTCGAACTGTTTCAAAGACCCGACATGCATTTTGTTGCATTGTGCTCTTTCATCAATTGACGTAACATCACGTACCTCCACATATTTTTTCTTCACAAGGAGTTATAAACACTTTTCCCTACTTTGTATCTCGAATACTTCACTTAATTTCTTCTGCAGTCTTAGGCTTTGGCGGTATTTCTCATGCACTTCTTGGACCTGAAACTCTTGAATAAAAATCAATAAGTATGGACATCTTAGGTTATGCCAGATTTGACAAATACCAATAGGATCTGTTAGAGTGGATTATTTTTTTCTTATCCCTATACATACATAACTATGTAATACTTTCATTTCCATAGATTGATTGTCTTTCATTTCTATAGATCAGCTGATTAGTCGGTTTGTCCATAAATAAAATAAGGAGATGAAAACTATTATAAACTCAAATAGAATATCTATACAAAAATACAATCTCTTAGGGCTATACGGATTTGAACCATAGACCTTCTTTGTAAAACAGATCAAACTTATTATTATATTGTCAAAATGATTCGAACTGTTTCAAAGACCCAACATGCATTTTGTTGCATTGTGCTCTTTCATCAATTGATGTAAACATCCCTTACTCCACCATATTTTTTCTTCACAGGGAGTTATAAACACCTTTCCCTACTTTGTATCTGGAATACTTCACTTAATTTCTTCTGCAGTCTTCGGCTTTGGCGGTATTTATCATGCACTTCTTGGACCTGAAACTCTTGAATAAAAATAAATAAGTATGGACATCTTAGGTTATGCCAGATTTGACAAATACCAATAGGATCTGTTAGAGTGGATTAATTTTTTCTTATCCCTATACATACATAACTAGGTAATACTTTCATTTTTATAGATTGATTGTGTTTTATTTTATAGATCAGCTGATTAGTCGGTTTGTCCATAAATAAAATAAGGAGATGAAAACTATTATAAACTCAAATAGATTATCTATACAAAAATACAATCTATTAGGGCTATACGTATTTGAACCATAGACCTTCTTTCTGAAACAGATCAAACTTATTATTATATCGTCCAAAATGATTCGAACTGTTTCAAAGACCCAACTTGCATTTTGTTGCATTGTGCTCTTTCATCAATTGATGTAAACATCACTTACTCCACCATATTTTTTCTTCACAGGCAGTTATAAACACCTTTCCCTACTTTGTATCTGGAATACTTCACTTAATTTCTTCTGCAGTCTTAGGCTTTGGCGGTATTTATCATGCAATTCTTGGACCTGATACTCTTGAATAAAAATAAATAAGTATGGGCATCTTAGGTTATGCCAGATTTGACAAATACCAATAGGATCTGTTAGAGTGGATTATTTTTTTATTATCCCTATACATACATAACTACGTAATACTTTCATTTCTATAGATTGATTGTCTTTCATTTCTATAGATCAGCTGATCAGTCGGTTTGTCCATAAATAAAATAAGGAGATGAAAACTATTATAAACTCAAATAGAATATCTATCCAAAAATACAATCTATTACGGCTATACGGATTTGAACCATAGACTTTCTTTGTGAAACAGATCAAACTTATTATTATATTGTCAAAATGATTCGAACTGTTTCAAAGACCCAACATGCATTTTGTTGCATTGTGCACTTTCATCAATTGATGTAAACATCACTTACTCCACCATATTTTTATCTCACAGGCAGTTATAAACACCTTTCCCTACTTTGTACCTGGAATACTTCACTTAATTTCTTCTGCAGTCTTAGGCTTTGGCGGTATTTATCATGCACTTCTTGGACCTGAAACTCTTGAATAAAAATAACTAAGTATGGACATCTTAGGTTATGCCAGATTTGACAAATACCAATAGGATCTGTTAGAGTGGATTATTTTTTTCTTATCCCTATACATACATAACTACGTAATACTTTGATTTCTATAGATTGATTGTCTTTCATTTCTATAGATCAGCTGATCAGTCTGTTTGTCCATACATAAAATAAGGAGATGAAAACTATTATAAACTCAAATAGAATATCTATACAAAAATACAATCTATTAGGGCTATACGGATTTGAACCATAGACCTTCTTTGTAAAACAGATCAAACTTATTATTATATTGTCCAAATGATTCGAACTGTTTCAAAGACCCAACATGCATTTTGTTGCATTGTGCTCTTTCATCAATTGATGTAAACATCACGTACTCCACCATATTTTTTCTTCACAGGGAGTTATCAACACTTTTCCCTACTTTGTATCCGGAATACTTCACTTAATTTCTTCTGCAGTCTTAGGCTTTGGCGGTATTTCTCATGCACTTCTTGGACCGAAAACTCTTGAATAAAAATAAATAAGTATGGACATCTTAGGT
>RXID01017819.1:0-32640 GCA_005019695.1 Trichopus zeylanicus subsp. travancoricus | reverse complement strand
AGTAATCTAGTATTAGTAGTTGTAGTAGTAGTAGTACGAGTTGGAGTAATAGCAGCAGTAGCAGTAGTAGTACTAGTTGGAGTGGTAGTTGTAGGAGTATTAGTAGCAACAGTTCTGCTACTACTATTACTACTGGTACCATTGCTACTACTAGTTGGAGTGGTAGCTTGTACTACTACTTTTGCTACTACTACTATTACTACTGGAACCACTGCTACAGCATCTTTTACTACTGCTGCTACTGCTGTAGCTGTTACTTTCACTACTACTACTATTGCTACTATTACACTACTACTGCCACTACTTCCACTACTATTGTTACTACTACTACTACTTCCACAACTATAGCTACTATCACTGCTACTACTATTGCAAGAATTGCTACTATTGCTACTAACACTAATATTGCTTCTACGACTATTACTACTACTACAGCTACTTCTACTACTACTATTACTGCTTCTACTACTACTACAACTACTAATTCTACTATTACTGCAATTGCTAATACTAATGATACTACTACAAATACTATTACTGCTACTACAACTTCTCCTACATTAACAACAACAACAACTACTACTACTACATCTCCTCCTACTACTATTGTTGTTACTACTACTACTGCTATAACTATTTCAACTGCTATTGCTACTACTACTACTCCTCCTCCACCTTCCACAACAGCTACAACTACTACTACTACAACCACTACTACTACTGCTACTGCAACAACTACTACTACAACTGTTACTACAAATGCTACAACTTCTACTACTACTGCTACTACGGCTACTGTTACTACAACTACTACAACTGCTACTACTACTACAACAACTGCTACTACTATTACTACTGTTACTGCTAGTACTACTACTTCTGATGCTACTACTACATTTGATATTACTACTATTGTTGGTACTACAAATACTGCTATTGTTGCCACTACTACTTCTCCTACCACTAATACTTCTCCTACTATAACTACTTCTCCTCCTCTTCCTACTACTACTATAACTACTGCTACTACTACTGCTACTCTACTACAAGTACTCCTACTATTGCTACTACTACCAATAATAGTAAAACTATTACTACTTCTACTACTACTACCACTAATGCTACTTTTACTCCTACTGCCACTGCTACTACTACTATTACCACTACTACTACCGGTCTAAGTACTACTACTACTGCTCCTAACACTCCTATTACTACTACTACTATTGCTGCTGCTATTACAACTACTTCTATAGCTGCTGCTGCTACTGCTGCTGTTACTACTGCTGCTACTACGACTTCTACTTCTACTGCTACTACTAACAGCACTACCGCTGCTGTAACTAGCACTACTACTACAACTAATATTTCTAGTTCTACTACTACTACTCCTCCTCCTCCTACCACTACTACTAGTACTACTATTACTACCGCGGTTGTCGTTGTTGCTGCTACTACTACAACAACTACTAGTACTACTACTGCTACTACTATTACAACTACTACTGCTTCTACTACTAATTCTAATACTACTACTACTGCTATTGCCACTACTACTACTATGACTGTTGATACAACTGCTACGACTACTACAAATGCTACTATTATTACTACTATGGCTGCTGCCGCAACTTCAACTACCACTTCTGCTACTAGTTCTACAGCTACTATTACGACTACTATTGCTACTGCTACTACTACCATTACCACTGTGGCCACGACTACTACTACTACTACTGCTTCTGTTGCTATTAGTAGTACTATTGCTACTACTACTACTACTACTATTAGAACAGTTACTTGTACTATGATTTCTACAGCTACTACTACTACAGTTGTCGCTTCGGCTGTTACTACTACTACTACATGTTCGACGATTGCTACTATTGCTGCTGCTACTGCTCCTATAGCTTCTGCAGCTATTAATACTATACTACTAGTACTCCTGCCACTATTGCTACTACTACATCTGCTGCCGCTACTACTACTGCTTCTTCTAGCGCTACTATTCCTACTTCTACTACTGCTACTACTACCACTACTTCGCCTACCTATACTACTACTCCTACAAGTACTACCACTACTACAGCAACAACGACAACAACAACAGCTACTACTACTGCCGCTACTATTTCTACTACAACAATAACTACTACCAATACTACTACTACAACTACCACTACTGCTACTACTACTCCTACTGGTACTACTACTACTATTACTACTACTACTACTACTACTACTACTACTCATAATTCTAATACTATTACTACAATAATTACTACTACATTTACTATGACTTCTACTACTACTCCTTCTAGTACTACCACAACTATTACTACAGCTGCTCCTACTTCTACTTCTACTATTATTACTATTGAAACTACTGCTACTACTACAGCTACTACGACTCGTGCCAGTACTACGACTACTACTTCAACTACTACTACTACTACTACTTCTACTATTACTACTGGCACTACTATTGCAACTACTACTATTGCAACCACTACTACTACTGTTAGTACCACTACTACTCCTACTGCTATTGCTCCTACTACTACTACTACTACTACTACTACTACTACTACTATTGCTACTACGACTATCACTCCTAATACTACTGCTATTACTACTACTACAACAACTATTTCTACTACTTCTACTACCAATGCCGCACCTACTGCTTCTTGTACTACAACTGCAACTACTATAATTAGTAGTAGTAGTACTACTACTACTAGTAAAACTACTTCTGCTACTGCTGCAACAACTACTACTGCAGTTACTCCTACTACTACTCCTGCTACTACTCTACGATGAATAATAGTACCACTGCCACAACTACTTTTGCTACTACTACTACTATCTACTCCTAGTACTTCTACTACCAATACAACTACTACTAGTTCTACTACTCCTTGTGTTACTACTCCAACTACTACTACTAAAATTAGTATTGCTAACTACCACTACTACTACAACATCTACTACAACAACAATAACTACTACTACTACTATTGCTTCTACAACAACAACTACTACTGCTACAACAACTACTACTACTCCTACTCCAACTACTTCTATTACTACAACTTCTACTCCTACTCCTTTTACTATTACTGCTACAACTACTACAACTCTAGCTCCTAATACTACTACTTCGACTACTCCAGCATCTATTACTGCTACCACTTCTGTTGTTGCCGCTGCTACTGCTACTGACTACTACTACTACAAATACTATTACTCTCACTAATACAACTACTAAAATTGCTCCTACTACTTTCCCTACTACAACTACTATTGCTTCTAATACTACTATTGCTTCTACTACTATGACTATGACTACTACTACTACAACAACAACAATAACGACAACAATAATGACTACTACAACTACTACTGCTATTACTGCCACTACTACCACTGTTGTTGCTACTCCTATGGCGACTACTACTACTACTATAGTTGTTGCTGCGGTTGCGAATATTACTTCTACAACTTCTTCTACTATTGTTATTACTACTACAACTGGTGCAGCTACTAGTATTATACTTCTATTATAACTACTTCTACTATTGTTGCTCCTACTGATGTTATTCCTGCTACTACTACAACTATTATTGCTACTACTACTACTACACGACTAACACGATAGTATCTACTACTACCGCTACTAGTACTACTGGTATTACTTTTGCTGCTACTACAATCGCTTCTGCTAGTGCTACCTCTGCTACCGCTATTATACTACTACTACTACTCCTATAGCCACTACTACTACTGCTATCACTGCTAACGCTACTATTGCTATTACTACTACTAGTGCTGTAGCAGCTACTGCTTCGAACACAACTACTACTACTACCACTCTACTACTATTAGTAGCACTACTACTATTACTACTACAACTACTATTATTACTACTACTGCTACTACTCCTGCTCCTACTACTACTATGACTACTAGAACTATTACTACTACTAATACTACTTCAAGAACTTCAGCTACTACTACTTCTACTACTACAGCTACTACTACTGTTACTACTACTACTACTACCACCACTACTGCAACTACAACTACTATTACTACAACAACAACTATTGCAACTACTGCTACTACTATTATAGCTACTACTACGACTACGACTACTACTATAACTATGACTGCTACTCCTACTACTACTACTACTACTGATATTACTATTACTATTACTACTACTACTACCTCTACTACTACTACTTCTGCTACTATAAATACTACTAAAACTAATACTTCTACTACAATACTATTATTACTAATAATATTGTTACTACTACTAATACTACGACTACTACTAAATTTGAAACTGCTATTGCTACTACTACTACTAATACTGCTACTACTACTATGATGACTATTGTTGCTAATACTACTACTACTACTTGTGCTACTACTACTGCTACTATTACTTCTACTATTACACCTACTAGTATTGCTGCTACAATGACTACTAATACGGCTACTACTGCTGCGACTATAGCTACTAGTACCACTACGAATGCTATTGCTACTACGATAGCTACTACACAACAATTATAGCTACCACTGCTGCAACTACGGCAAGTACTACCACTACTTATACAGCTACTCCTAATACTACCACTACTACTACAACATCTCCTACACCTATTCCTACTTTTACTCCTACTCCTCCTCCTCCAACTACTACTACAACTACTACTACTGTTATTACTACTACTCCAATTACTACTACTACTTCTAGTATTACTACTACAACGACTACTGCTGCTACCACTACTGCTTCTACTACTATTAATACTACTACTTCTACTTCTGCTACTTCTGCAACAATTACAACTACTTCTACTACTTCTGTAGCTACTACCACTACAACAATTGCTATTGCTACCACTACTACTATTACTTCTACTACTCATGTTACTACTATTACTGCTTCTACTACTACTACTACTACTATTACTACTCCTGCTGCTGCTGCTGCTGCTGTTGCTACTGCTACTGTCACTAGTACTACCACTACTATGACTTTTACTACTATAGCAACTGCTAATACTGCTTCTACTACAACTACAAGCACAACTACTACTATGACTATTCCAACTTCTAGTACTGCTACTGCTGCTTCTACTACTACTTCTGCTTGTACTACTACTACTGCTACATTATTTCTTCGGCTATTGCTAACACTACTGCTACTGCAAATACTTATCCCGCTACTTTTACTACTACGACTACTTTAGTTAGTACTACTACTGCTACTCCTACTAATACTACTATTGCCACCACTATCACTGCTACTGCTAGTAGTAGTAGTACTACTACTACTTCTACTACTACTAGTACTACTAGTACTACTTCTACTACTATTACTGCTATACAACTACTACTACTTCTGCTACTACTGCTTCGACTGCTACCACTACTACTATTTCTACTACTGCTACCATTGCTGCCACTGTTATGAGTACTTATGCTGCTACTACAGGTTCTACTATAACTATTAGTACTACTACTACTACTACTACTATTCTGATGTTGCTGCTACTTTGGCCGCTACTGCTACTACAGCTACTACAAGTACAATTACTACTACTATAACTGCTATTGTAGCTACTACTGCTACTATTGCTGCTACTACTACTACTTCTACTACTGCAACTACAACAACTAATACTGCTACTTCTGCTATTGCTGCTGCTACTACTACTAGTACGATTATTACCACTACAATTGATGCTACTATTGCTACTACTATTACCACTACTACTAATGCTATTTCTTCCACTATAACTATTACAACTGTTGCGGCAGTAGCTACTACTACTACTACCACTATTACTTCTTTTCCAACTACTACTACAACTACTACTGCTACTACTACTACCACTACTGCTACTACTACTTCTACTACTACCACTACTACTACTGCTACTACTATTGCGACTACAGCTGCTGCTACTACTACAGCTACTACTGCTACTACTGTTGCTATTGCTGCTACTACTACTTCTACAACTACTAGTACTACTATTACTACTACTATTACTACTTCTGGTACTACTGTTGTTGTTGCTCCTACTGTCAATGCTGCCACTACTATGACTGCTACTACTACTACAACTCCGACTACTACTACTACTGCTACTACAATTGCAACTACTTTTACTACAACCACTACCACAATGTCTACTTCGACAACGACTACTACTATTGTGGCTGCTTCTATAATCATTACTACAACTCCTAATAGTATTCCTGCTATTACAGGTACGATTGCTACTACTACCACTATTGATATTGCTGCTATTACTTCTACAACTACTAATACTACTACTACTCCTACAATAGCTACTGCTGTGACCATGACCAATGCTACAACTACTACGACTACAACTGCTAATAATGCTACTACTACCACTATTCTAGCTACAACCACAACTACTAATACTACAACTACTACTACTGCTACAACTGCTACTACTACTACTACTACTACTACTTCTACTACTGCTACAAATACTACTACTGCTGCTACTACTACTACTATTGCTACTACTACAACTGCTACTGCTACTCATACTACAACTACTACTTCAACACTACTACTACTACTACTACTATTGATTCTACAACTACTAGTACTACTACTACTACGGCTGTAACTACTAATATTGCTACCACAACAACTTCTACTTCTCCTACTACTTCTACTTCTCCTACAACTATTACTACTGCTACTATTTATGCCATAACTACTACTACTACTGCTACTTGTACTACAACTACAACTATGGTTACTATTGTTACTTTTGCTACTACTACTACTACTGCTGCAACTACTACTATTGTTACTACTACTACAACTATTACTACTACTGCGGTTACTATTACCACTACTACTAATACTACTATTACTGCTGCTGCTACTATGACTATTACTACTATAGCAACTACAAATACTACTACTGTTACTACTGTTGTTGCTTCGACTAGGAGTACTACTATCGCTTCTGCTACTACTAGTACTGGTACAACAACTATGACTGCTACTTCTGCTACAACTACTACTGCTAGTACTACACCTCCTCGTACGACTACACCTATTACTACAACTTCTGCTTCAACGAGTACTACTTCTAATAGTATTATTACTACTGCTACTGCTACCACTCCTACTTCTACTACCACTACTCCTACTAATAATACCACTACTGTTACTAGTGCTAGTACTGCTACTATTTCTACTGCTACTATAACTGCAGCTAGTACTAGTACAAGGACTATTACTACAACTACTACTGCTTCTTCTACTACTACTATTACTACTACTACTACTACAAATATTATTATTACTAATTCTACTTCTACTACTAATATTATTACTGCTAATTCTTCTACTACTACTCCTAATATTACTAGTACTAATTCTACTACTACTACTACTACTACTACCAATAATATTAATACAGCTACTATTATTGCTGATACTACTACTAGTGTGACAACTACAAATACTACAGCTGCAACTACTACTTCTACTACTACTGCGGCTACTACTACTACTACGGCTACTACTACTACTACTACTACTACTACTACTACTACTGCAACTCTTGCTGCTAGTATTTCAATTGCTAATACTACTACTCCTACTACTACTGATACTACTACTACTACTACTAGTACTACTTCTACTACTAGTACTACAACTACTACGACTACAATAGCTAGCAATACTACTTCTACTACTACCACAACAGTACTACTTCTACTTCTACTAATACTAGTACTACTGCTACAACTAGTTACTTTCTACTTCTACTACTACTAGTACTATGGCCACTACTACTAGTAGTACTCCCACTACACTACTACTGCTCCTACTACTACTACTTCACTACAAAACTACTACGACTACTATTATGCCTCCTCACCCAGCCTCCTCCTCCTCCTCCTCCTCCTCCCCCTACTACTACTACTACTACTACTACTACTACTACTCCTACTACAACTACTACCACTTCTCCTACTACAAGTATACTACTACTACTTCTCCTACTCCAACTCCTACTCCTATTATCGCTACGACTACTTCTGCTACTGCTCCTCCTCCTACTACTATCCCAACCACTTGTAATACTACTATTGCTATTGCTAGTTCTAGTACTACTACTCCTCCGATTACAATTACTACTACTACTACTACTACTACTATTACTACTACTTATATGACAACTACTAGTGCTACTTCTACTACTACAGCTAATATTACTACTTATACTACTACAACTAGCTCTACTTCTACTACTACTACTACTACTGTAGCTACTACTGCTGCTGCTGCAGTAACTCTTAGAACAACTACTACTACTCCTACTACTACTACTACCACTATTACTACAGATGCTACTACTACTACTACTACTTCTACCACTACTTCTAATACAACAACTACTACTCCTCCTACTACTACTTCCACTACTACTACTGTGGCTAATACTTCCACTACTACTACTACTAGTATTACTACTACAACCACTACTGTTGCTATAACAACAATAAGAACTACTACTGCTTCTGTATATACAACAACAACTACTACTAGTACTACTTCTACTATTACAACTAGTACTACTACTACTACAGCTACAACAACAACACAACTAGTACTACTACTATTACTAGTACTGCTGCTACTACGAATGCCATGAATACTACTACTACTTCTACTACTACTTCTACTACTACCACTACTACTACGATGACTAGTGCAACTTCTACTACCGCTGCTACTACTACTACTACTACTACTACAACTGTGACTATTACAACAACAACTACTACTATGACTACTACTACTACTGCTGCTACTGCTAGTACTACTACTACTACCACCACCACCACTACTACTACTACTCTTATTGCTACTACTACTACTACTCCTCCTCTTATTCCTACTACTACTTATGCTCGTATTGCTACTACTACTACTCTATTACTTCTACTACTTCTATTACTGCTACTACTACTACTACAACTATAACAACAATAACAACAACAACAACAACTACTCCTTCGACGACTAGTACAACCATTACTACTGCTACTACTACTTCTACCACTACTACTATTTCTACTACTACTACTACTTTTCCAACTACTACTACTGCTACTACCACTACTGCTGTTGCTGTTGCTCGTGTTGCTACAATTTCAACTACTACAGCAACTACTACTGTTACTACTTCTACTATTACTTCTACTACTACTATTGCTATTTTTGCTACTACTACTACTACTATTGCAACTACTGCTGCTGCTACTACTGCTACTACCTCTACTAGTATAACTCCTACTACTACTACTGCAACTATCGCTACTACTACTATTGCAACTACTACTACTACAACTTTGGCTTCTACTACTGCTACTACCACTATGACTACTACCTATAGTACTAATACCGCTTTGACTACTATGACTACTGCCACTATTGCTACAACTACTACAATTACTACAACTCTGGCTATTTCTGCTACTGCTATTACTACTATTACCACTACAGCTACTACTACTACTACTGCTGCTACTACTGCTACTTCTACTACTACTACTACTAACTCTACTACTACTACTACTTATGCTCCTACTGCTACTGCAACTACTGCTACTAACACTACTTCTATTACTACTACTACTAGTACTACTTCTACTACTTTTACTACCACTACTACTACTACTATGACTCCTACTGCTACTACGACTACATCTATGGTTATTACTACCACTACTAGCACTACTAATGCAACTACAACTACCACTACTACTACCACTACCACTACTGCTATTGTTATTACTTCTACTACTGAACTATTACTACTACTGTCACTACTGCTACCACTGCTACTACTACTACTACTACTACTACTTCTATAACTACTACAACAACTATCAGTACCTCTACAACAAATACTACAGCGACTATTGTTGCAATTAATGGCACTTCTACTACTACTACAATGACTATAGCTAACACGACTTCTACTACTCATACTACAGCTACTACTACTTCTTCTACTACTAGTGTTACTATTGCTACTATTAGCATTGCTACCACTACCACTATTATTGCTACTACTACTACAACTATTACAACTACTAGTATTACTACTACAACTACTATTACTAGTACCACTACCACTATTACTACGACTGCTACTACTACTATTACTTCTACTACTAGTAGTGCTAGCTACAGCAGTCGCAAGAGTAGTAGTAGTAGTAGTCGCAGTCGCAGTAGCAGTAGCAGTAGTAGGAATAATAGTAGCAGTAGTAGTGGTAGTAGTAGTAGGGGCAGCAGCAATAAAATAGTAGAAGTTGGAGTAATAGTAGTTGTAGTAGTAATTATATTAATGGGGGTAGTAGTAGTAGTCATAGCAGCAGCTGTAGTAGTAGTAATATAAGTTGTAGTAGTTGCAGTAGCTATAGAGGTAGAAGAAGTAGTAGCAGCAGCAGCTATAGTAGTAGTACCAGTACGAGTAGTTGGTGTAGTAGTAGTAGGGGTAGTAGTTGGAGTATTTTTTGTAGTTGTAATAATAGTAGTTATTGTAGCAGAAGTAGTAGTAGTAGAATTATTAGCAGTAGTTGTAGGTGTAGGTGTTCTTGCAGTACTAGTAGTAGTAGTAGTAGGAGCCGTAGCAGTAGTAGGAGTAGTAGTAATGGTGGTGGTGGTGTTAGTAGTAGTAGTAGCAGTAGTCGTGATAGTAGTAGTAGGAGAAGCAACAACTGCAGTTGTTGTAGTAGTAGTAGTAGTGGTAAAAGTAAGAATATTTATAGTTAGAGTACTACTAGTAGTAGTAGTACTAGTAGTGGTAGTAATAGTCGAAGTGTTAGGAGGACTAGTAGTTGTTGTTGTAGTAGTAGTAGTAGTAGTAGTAGTAGTAGTAGTAGTAGTAGTAGTAGTAGTAGTAGTAGTAGTAGTAGTAGTATTGGTAGTAGGAGCAGTAGCAGTGGTAGTAGTAGTAGTAGTGGTAGTAGTAGTGATAGCATTAGTAGCAGTAGCAGTAGCTGTAGTAGTAGTAGTAGCAACAGCAGTAGTAGCAGCAGTAGTTGTAGAAGTAGTAGTAGTAGAAGTAGCAGTAGAAATAGTTGCAGCAACGTTAGTAGTTGTAGCGGCAATAGTAGTAGTTGTAGTAGTAGTAATAATAGTGGTATCTGTAGTGGTAGTAGTAGGAGTACTTGTACTCGGAGTAGTCGTAGTGGTAGAATTAGTAGCAATAGGGGTTCTACTAGTAGTAGCCTTAGTGGCGAAAGGAGTTAAAGTAGTAGTAGCTGCAGTAGTAGTAGTATTAGTAGTAGTAGTGATTGTAATTGTTGTAGGAGTAGTAGTAGTATGAATAACGGTAGATGTAGTAGTAGTGTAGTACTAGCAGCAGTAGCAGGAGTACTAGCAGTAGGAGTAGCAACAACAGTAGTAGTAATACTTGAAGTTGTTGTAGTAGTAGCAGCAGCAACAGCAGCTGTAGATGTAGTACTAGTAGTAGTAGTAGCAATCGGAGTACTAGTAGTAGTAGCAACGGCAGCAGCTGCAGTAGTAGTAGCAGTAGCAGTAGGAGGATTAGTAGTAGTAGAAGCAGTAGTAGTAATAGTAGCAGCTGTAGTATTAGTAGTAGTAGTAGTAGTACTAGTAGTCGTAGTAGTAGTTGTTGTAGTAGTAGCAGTAGCAGTAGTAGCAGCAGTAGTAGGTGTAGTAGTAGTAGTCGTTGTACTAGTAGTTATTGTTATAGTAATAATAGTAGTAGTAGTAGTCGGAGTAGCAGAAGCAGCAGTAGCAGTATCTATAGTTGTAGTAGTAGAAGTAGGATTAGCAGCAGTAGTAGTCGTAGTAGTAGTCGTAGTAGTAGGATTAGCAGCAACAGCAGTAGTAGTCGGAGTAGTGATAGTAGTAGTAGCAGTAGTTGTTGTTGTAGTAGTACTAGTAGATGTAATAGTATTAGTAGTAGGAGTAGTAGTAGTGGTGGTGGTAGTAGTAGTAGTGGTAGTAGTAGCGATAGCAATAGTAGTAGTAGCAGTAGCGGTAGTAGTAGTAATAGTCGCAACAGCAGTAGTAGCAGTAGTAGTAGTAAAAATAGTTGCAGCAACATTAGTAGTTGTAGCGACAATAGTAGTTGTTGTAGTAGTAGTAGTACTTGTACTCGTAGTAGTCATAGTAGTAGAATTAGTAGCAGTAGTGCTTCTACTAGTAGTAGCATTAGTGGGGAAAGGAGTTGTAGAAGTAGTAGCTGCAGTAGTAGTAGAATTCGTAGTAGTAGTGATTGTAATTGTTGTTGTAGTAGTAGTACGAATAATGGTAGATGTAGTAGTAGTGTAGTACTAGCAGCAGCAGCAGTAGCAGGAGTACTATTAGTAGTAGTAGTAGCAGTAGTAGTACTTTTTGATGTTGTTGTGGTAGTAGAAGCAGCAGCAGCAGCTGTATAGCTAGTACTAGTAGTGGTAGTAGCTGTAGGAGTACTAGTAGTAGTAGCAGCGGCAGCAGCAGCAGGAGTAGTAGCAATAGGAGGAGGAGGAGGAGTAGTAGTAGTAGCAGTAGTAGTACTAGTACTAGTAGTCGTAGTAGTAGCAGTAGTAGCAGCTGTAGGAGTAGTAGTCGTTGTACTAGTAGCTGTTCTAGTAGTACTAGTAGTAGTAGTAGTAGGAGTAGTAGAAGTAGCAGTAACTGTATCAATAGGTGTAGTAGTAGAAGTAGGATTAGCAGCAGTATTAGTATTAGTAGTAGCCATAGCAATAGGATTAGCAACAGAAGTAGTAGTTGTTGTAGTAGCAGATGTAGTAGTAGTTATACTAGTAGTAGTAGTACAAGTAGTAGTTGTAGTTGCAGCAGCAACAACTGTAGTTGTAGTTGTTGTTGTTATCGTTGTAGTTGTAGTCGAAGTCTTAGTAGTAGTACTAGTACTAGCAGTAGTAGTTGGAGTAGTAGTGGTAGTAGTAGTAGTAGTAGTAGTAGCAGTAGTAGTAGCAGAAGCAGTAGCTATAGCAATTGTAGTGGAAGTAGTAGTTGTAATTGTAGTAGTTGTTGTTGGAGTAGTAGTAGTTCTAGTAGTAGTAGTGGTAGTCTCTGCATCCGTAATAGTAGTAGCAGTAGCCCTAGCAGAAGCAGTAGTTGTAATAGTAGTCGTTGTAGTAATAGTACCAGCAGTAGTTGTTGTAGAAGAGGTAGTAGTTATTGTTGTTGTAGTAGTAGTAGTTCTAGTAGCAGTAGTAGAAGTCACAATAGCAGCAGCATCAGTAGAAGTACTAGTTGTAAGAGTAGAAGTAGTACTAGTAGTTGTAGTAGCAGTTGTAGTGTAGTAGTAGGAGTTGTAGTAGTAGTAGTAGGGGCAGTAATAGTCGCAGAAGTAGTAGAAGTAGTAGTTCTAGCAGTAGTAGTATTAGTAGGTGTAGTAGTAGTGGCAGTAGTAATAGTATTAGCCAAAGTAGTAATAGAAGTACTAGTAGAAGTAGTAGTAGCTGTAGGAGTAGCTGTAGTAGTCACAGAATTAGTAGCAACTGTAGTCCACCGATTATAGCACTTAGGTAGTAGCAGTCCAATAGTAGTAGTAGTCCCCGTATAGCAGCAGTAGTAGCTCTAGTAGAAGTTGTATTAGTAGCAGTAGTAGTAGTAGGAGTAGTTCTTGTAGCAGTAGAAGTAGTTGTAGTTGTTGTTGTTGTTGTTGTTGTTGTTGTAGTAGTAGCAGTAGTAGTAGTCGTAGTAGTCATGGTAGTAGTAATAGTAGGAGTTGCAGGAGTAGTAGTAGTAGTAGTATTAGTATTAGTAGTAGTAATAATAGAAGTAGTAGTCATATTAGTAGTAGGAATAGGTGTAGTAGTGGTAGTAGTAGCAGGAGTAGTAGTAGTAGCCATAGTAGTAGAAAGAGTAGTAGTAGCAATAGTAGTAGTAGCAAGTGTAATAGTAGTAGTAGTAATAGAAGTAGTAGTAGTAGTAGTCATAGTTGTACTAATAGAAGTAGTAGTAGTAGCAGAAGTAGCAGTAGTAGTTGCAATATTGGTTGTGCTAGTAGTACTGGTAGTAGCAGTAGCAGCAAGAGTAGTTGTAGTAGTAGAAGTAGCAATAGTAGTAGTTGTAGTAGTAGTGGTAGAAGTAGTAGTAGTAGTAGTTGTAGCTATGGTAGTACTAATAGAAGTAGTAGGAGTAGCTGTAGTTGTACTAGTAGTAGCAGTAATAGCAGTAGTAGCAGTTATAGGAGTAGTGGTAGAAGTAGTCATAGTAGCTGTCGCAGTAGCTGTAGTAGCAGTAGCAACTGTAGTAGCAGTAGTGGTAGTGAAAGCAAGCTCAATAGTAGTAGTGGTAGCAGTAGTGGAAGCAGCAGTGGTAATACTAGTCATAGTAGTAATAATAGAAGTAGTTGTTGTTATAGTAGAAGAATAAGTAATATTAGTTGTTGTTGTTGTAGTAGTAGTTCTAATTCCAGTTGAACTAGTCGCAGTAGTAGTAGTAGTAGAAGTAGAAATTGTAGGGGTAGAAGTACTACAAGTTGTTGTAGTTGTAGTAGTAGAGCAGTAGTAGGAGCATTAGTAGTAGTAGTAGATGTGGTAGTACTATTAGTAGTAGTAGAAGAAGTAGTAGTAGTAGTAGTAGTAATAGTAGTAGTTGTTGTAGTAGTAGTAGTAATAGTAGCAATAGCGATAGCAGCAGTAGTCGTTGTAGTAGTAGTAGTTGTTGTAGTATTCACAGAAGTTGTGGTAGTAATAGTTGTATTAGTAGCAATTGTAGTAGTAGTTGTAGTTGTAGTAGTAAAAGTTGTAGTCATAGCAGTAGTAGTTGTAGTGGAGGTAGTAGTAGTAGTAGTAGTAGTAGTCCTAGGTGTAGTAGTAGTAGTAGTCGTAGGTGTAGTAGCAGTAGTAGTAATAGTAGCAGGTGTAGCAGTAGTAGAAGGTGTAGTAGTGGCAGTAGTATTTGTAGTAGAAGTAGTTGTAGTTGTAGTCGTACTAGTAGTTGTAGTCGTACTAGTAGTAGTAGTAGCAGGACTAGTAGTTGTAGAAGTAGTTGTAGTAGTAGTAGTTGTAGTAGCAGTAGTAGTAGTAGTAGTAATAATAATAATAATAGTAGTTGTAGTAGTTGTGTTAGTAGCCGGAATAGGAGTAGTAGTGCTAGTAGTAGTAGCAAAAGAAGTAGTAGTAGTAATTGTAGTTGTTGCAACTATAGCAATAGCAGAAGTAGAAATAGTATAGTGGTACAAATAGAAGTTGTAGTAGTAGCAGCAGCAGCAGTAGTAGTAGTAGCAACATTAGTTGCTTGAGCAGTACTAGTAGTAGCAATATCAGCTAGAGTAGTTGTTGTAGTACAAGTAGCAGTAGTAGCTATAGTAGCAATAGTAGTAGCCATAGTAGAAGTGGTAGAAATAGTAGTAATATTAGTTGTAGTAGCTGTAGTAGTACTAATAATAGTAGTAGCAGTAGCTGCAGCAGTACTAGAAGTAGCAGTAGAAGCAGTAATAGCAATTATAGTAGGGGTGGTAGAAGTAGTAGTAGTAGAATTAGTATTTGTTTTAGTAAAAGCAGTGGTAGCAGTTCTCGTAGTAGTTGTACAAGTTGCAACAGTAGTAGTAGTAGAAGTAGTAATTGTAGGAGTACAACTAGTGCAAGTAGTTGTAGTTGCTGTAGTATAGTAGCAAAAGGTGCATTAGTAGTAGTAATGGAGGTTGTAGTACAAGTAGGAGTAGCAGAAATAGTAGTAGTAGTAGTAGTAGTAGTAGTAGTAGTAGTAGTAGTAGTAGTAGTAGTTGTAGCAGCAGCAGCAGCAGCAGCAGCAGTAGTAGTAGTAGTAATGGTATTATTATTATTATTATTATTATTATTAGTAGTAGTAGTAGTAGTAATAGTAGTAGTAATAGTAGTAGTAATAGTAGTAACTGTAGCAACAGTAGTAGAGGTAGTAGTAATAGTAGTAGTTGTAGCAGTAGTAGTAATTGTAGCAGTAATAACAGAAGTGGTAGTAGCAGTAGTTGTAATAGTAGTTGAAGAAGTTGTAAGAGTAGTAGAAGTAGAAGTAGTTGCATTAGTAGTAATAGTAGTAGTAGTAATAGTAGTATTGTAGTAGTAGCTGTAGTAATAGTAGTAGAAGTATCAGTTGTAGTAATAGTAGTAGTTGTTGTTGTTGTAGTAGTAGTAGTAGTAGTAGTAGTAGTAGTAGTAGTTGAAGTAGGGGTAGTAGTAGTAGTAGTTGTTGTAGTAGTCATAGCGATAGTAGCAACAGCATAAATAGTAGTAGCAGTAGCAGTAGTGGTAGTTGTAGTAGTAGTAGTAGTCGTAGCCGTAGTAGTACCAGCAGTAGTAGTATTATTAGGAAAAGAAGCAGTAGTAGTTGTTGTGGTAGTAGTAGTAGTAATAGTAGCAGTTGTGGTTGTCGCAGCAGCAACAACTGTAGCAGTAGTAGTTGCTGTTGTAGGAGTAGTTGTAGTGGTTGGAGTAGTATAGTAATTGTAGAGGTAGTAGTGGTAGAAGTAGTAGTAGTAGAAGTAGTAGTAGTAGTAATAGTAGTAGTTGTAGGACTAGTAGTAGCAGTAGCACTAGTAGGAGCAATAGAAGTGTCAATTGGAGTAGTAGTAGTAGTAGTAATCGTTGTAGTAGTAGTAGTAGTAGTAGTAGTAGTAGTAGTAGTAGTAGGGGTATTAGAAGTAGTAGTAGTAGTAGTAGTAGTGGTTGCAGTAATAATAGTAGGAGTTGTAGTAGTAGTTATAGTAGTAGCAGTAGTAGTAGTAGAAGCAGTCGTAGTAGCAGCAGTCATTGTAGTAGTTGTAGTAGTTGTAGCATAAATAGTAGAAGTAGCCATAGCAGCAGCAGTAGTTGTGGTTTAGGAGAAGTAGTAGTAGTAGTATTAGCAAGAGTTGCAGTAGTAGAAGTAGTTGTAGTCATAGTTGTAGTAGTAGCATGAGTAGCAATAGTGCTAGTAGTACTTGAACTTGTAGCAGTAGTTGTAGTAGTCATAGTCATATTAGTAGTAGCCGCAGGAGTAGTAGGAGTTGAAGTAATAGTAGTAGTTGTAGAAGTAGTAGTAGCATGAGTAGTGGTAGCAGCGTTAGCAGCAGAGGTACTAGTAGTAGTAGTAATAGTAGTAGTAGTGGTATTAGCGAGTAGTAGTAGTAGAAGTGTTTGTAATAGTAGTAGTTGATGCAACATCAGGAGTATTAGTAGTATTAGTAGTAGTAGTTGTAGTAGTTATTGTACTAGTAGTATTAGCGAAAGTTATAGTTGGAATAGTATTTGTTGTAGCCGAAGTAGTAGTGGTAAAAGTAGTTGTAGCAGCAGTAGTAGTTCTAGTACTAGTAGTAGTAGTTGTAGCTGGAGTTGTAGTAGTAGTAGTAGTAGCACTAGTAGCAGTAGTGGTAGTAGTAATTGTAGTGGTAACATGAGTAGTAGTAGTAGTAGTAGTAGCAATAGTAATAGTAGTGGTTGTAGATTTAGTAGCAGGAATAGGAGTAGTAGTAGTGGAAGTAGTTGCAACCATAGTGGTAGTGGTTGCAGCAGGCGTAGTAGTTGTTGCAGAAGTAATATTAGCAGAAGTTGTAATACATATAGTAGTAGGAGTAGGAGTTGGAGTGGCAGTAGTAGTAACTTTAGCAGTAGTAGTCATAGTAGCAGTACAAGCAGTTAAATTTGTACTGGTAGTTGGAGGAGGAGTAGTAGTAGTACTTGTTGTTGTTGTAGCTGTAGTAGTGGTAGTAATAGTTGTAGTAGCGGTAGTAGTAGCAGTAGTAGAAGTAGTAGCCGTAGTAGTAGTAGAAGTAGGAGTAGGAGTCACAGCAGTAGTTGTATTAGTAGTAGTAGCATTAGCTGTAGTAATAGTAGTAGTGCTAGTAGGAGGAGTAGTAGTAGCTAGTCTAAGTGTTACAGCAGCATCAAGAGCTGCAACAATAGTAGCAATAGCAGCTATAGTAGTAGCACTAGTAGTAGTAATGGAAGTAGTACTAGTGGGAATAGAAGCAGTAGCAGCAGTATAAGTAGTACAAGTAATAGGGATAGTAATTGGAGGTGGAGTAGTAGCAAAAGTACAAGTAGGGATATTAGTAGGAGTAGGAGTTGGAGTAGGACTAGTAGTAGTAGTAGTATAGTAGTAGTTGTTGTTGTTGTTGTTGTAGTAGTAGTCGCAGTAATAGTAGCAGTAGTACTGGTGGTAGTAGTAGTAGTAGTAGTAGTAGCAGTAGTAGTAGCTGTAGTAGTTGTAGTTGTTGTTGTTGTTGTAGTAGTAGTAGTGGTAGTGGTAGTGGTGGTGGTGGTGGTAGTAGTAGTAGTAGTAGTATAGTAGAAGTCGTAGTAGTAGTAGTAGTAGAAGTGGTGGTTATAGTAGTAGTAGTAGGAGGAGGAGGAGGAGGAGTAGTAGTAGTAGCTGTAGTAGTAGTAGCAGTAGTAGGAGTAGAAGTAGTAGTAGAAGTAGAGGTAGCAGTAGTGGTAGTCTTAGTAGAAGTAGTAGTGGTGGCTGTAGTAGTTGTAGTAGTAGTAGTAGTAGTAGTAGTAGTAGTTGATGTACTAGTAGTAGCTGTAGTAGAATTTGTGGTAGTATCAATAGTAGCATGTGATGTAGTAGTTTTGGTAGTCATATGAGCAGTAGCAGTAGTCATAGTAATTGCGATTGTTGTAGTACTAGTTGCAGTTGTGGTAGTGGTAGAAGTTGCAGTAGTAGTAGTAGCAGAATTTCTAGTAGTAGTAGTTGTAGCAGAAGTAGCAGTGGTAGTATTAGTACTAGTAATAGTAGTAGTAGTAGCAGAAGTTGTAGTAGTAGTAGTAGTTGGAGTTGTAGTTGTAGTAGTTGGATTAGTAGTGACAGCAGTAGGAGTAGTATTACTCGTAAAACAAGTAGTTGTAGTAGTAGTAGTTGTTGTAGTGGTAGTAGTAGCAGCAGCAGTGGTAGTAGTACTTGTAGGAGTAGTAGTAGTAGCAGGAGGAATAGTAGTAGCACTTGTAGGAGTAGAAGTAGCAGTAGTTCTAGTTGTAGTTCTAGTGTAGTAGTAGTAGCTGTAGTAGTAGAAGTTGTAGTAACAGTGGTACTAGAAGTAGTATAGTCATAGTTGTACTAGTAGTACTAGTAGTTGTAAGATTAGTAGTTGTAGTTGTAGTTGCAGTCGCAGTAGTATTAGTAGAAGTAGTAGTATTATTATTATTATTATTATCATTATTATTATTAGTAGTAGTAGTAGTAGTAGTAGTAGTAGAAGAAGAAGAAGAAGAAGAAGTAGTAGCAATAGTATTAGGAGTAGCAGTTGTCGAGGGTGTAGTAGTTGTGGTAGTAGTAGTATTCATATTAGGAGTAGCAGTTAGTAGTAGTAGTAGTAGTAGTACTAGTAGCACTAGTAGTATTAGTAGAAGTAGGAGTAGTAGTAGTTGTAGTAGTACTAGAAACAGTAATAGTAGTAGTAGTATAAGTGGTAGTAGCAGTAGTAATAGGAGTAGCAGTAATAATAGTAGTAGTAATAGTAGTTGTACTAGTAATGGGAGTAGTAGTTGGAGTAGTAATAGGAGTAGGAGAAGCAGCAATAATAGTGGTAGTAATCGTAGGAGTAGTAGAAGTAATAGTTGTAGCGGTACTAGAGTAGTAGGAGTAGGAGCAGCAGTAGAAGTAGTAGTAGTGGCAGTTGTAATAGCAGTAGTAATAGTAGCAGTAGCGGTATTAGTACTAGTAGAAGTTGTACAAGTAGTAGTGGTAGTAGTAGTAGTAGCATTAGTAGTAGTAATAGTAATAGTAATAGTAGTAATAGTAATAGTAATAGTAATAGCAATAGTAATAGTAGCAATAATAGTAGTTGTTGTAGTAGGCGTAGTAGTGTAGTATCATTAGTAGTAGTAGCAATAGTTTTAGTTGTACCAAAAGTAGTAGTAGTGGTCGTAGTAGTAGTAGCAGAAGCAACAACAGTAGCAGTAGTTGTAGAAGTATTAGTAGCCACTGTAGTAGAAATAGTAATAGTAGTAGTATCTGGAACAGTAGTAGGAGTAGTAGTAGTTATAGCAATGGTAGTAGTAGTAGTAGCAATAGTTATTGCAGGAGTAGTGGTAGTAGCACTAGTATTACCATTACTAGCAGTAGTAGTAGTAGAAGTAGCAGTAATAGCCCTAGTTGTAGTAGTGATAGTAGTTGTAGCATAAGTAGTAGCAATCGTAATAGTAGTAGAAGGAGTAGAAGTAGTAGCAGAAGTAGAAGCATTTGTAGCAGTGATATTAGTTGTAATCGCAGTAGTAGTAGTAGAAGTAGCAGTAAAAGTAGTACTAGGAGTTGAGGAACCTGTAGTAGTTGTAGTAGAAGCGATAGTAGTAGCGATAATAGTAGTAGTAGTAGTAGTAGAGTAGGAGTAGAAGTAGTAGTAGCAGCAGCTGTAGCATTTGTAGTAGAATAGTAGCAGTTGTAGTATTAGTAGTTGTGGTAGTAATTGAAATAGTAGTGGTCTGAACAGCAGTAGCAGTAGTAGCAATAATAGTAGTAGTTGTAGTAGCGTTTGTCGTAGTCACAGCAGTAGCAGTAGTAGCGGTGGTAGCAGTGTTAGTAGCTGTTGCAGTAGTATCCGCAATATCAGCAGTGGTAGTTGTAACAGTCATAGCAATAGTAGCAGTAATCGGATTAGGAGTAGCAGTAGTGGTTGTAGCAGCAGCAGTAGTGGAAGGAGTAGCAGTTGTAGTAGCTATTGCAGTAGTAGTAGTAGTAGTAGTTATTGGAGAAGTAGTAGGTGTAGTAGGCTAGTAGCAGCAGCAGAGACAGTAGAAGCAGCAACAATGGTAATAGTAGCAGTAGCAATAATAGTAGTAGCAGTAGTCATAGAAGCAGTAGCAGCAACAACAACTACAATAGTCGTATTAGTAGTAGTAGTAGTAGTAGTAGCAACAGCAGCAAAAGTGGCAGCAGTAGTAGCAGTAGTAGTTGTTGTTGTTGTAGCAGCAGCAGCAGTAGTAGCAGTAGCAGTAGCAGTAGTAGTAGAAGTGGTAGTCGTTGCAACGACAACAGTTGTAGTAGTTATATTAGTTGTAGCAAAAGTAGTAATAGTAATAGTAGTAGAAGTAGCAGTGGTAGTAGTTATAGTAGCAACAGTAGGACTACTAGTAGTAGTAGTAGAAGCGGTTGTAGTTGCAGTAGGAGCAGTAGTACTAGTAATAGTAGTAGAAGTTGCAGTAGTAGATGCAGCAGTAGTATAGTACAAGAATAGTAGTAATTGTTGTTGTTGTTGTTTTGTATTCGTAGTAGTCATTGTAGTAGTATTAGTAGTAGAAGTGGTAGTTGTAGTAGTAGTAGTAGTAGTAGAAGTAGCAGTAGTAGTAGTAGTAGTAGTAGTAGTAGTAGTAGTAGTAGTAGTAGTAGCAGCAGCAGCAACAACAACAGTAGTAGTAGTAGCATTTGTAGTAGTAGCAATTGTGGTTGTAGTAGTTGCAGTAGCAGTAGTAGTCGTAGTAGCAATAGTTGTGGTAGTAGTAATAGTAGGTTTTGAAGAAGTTGTAGTTGTAGTTGTAGTAGTAGTAATACTAGCAGTTGTTGTAGCAGTAATGGGAGTACTAGTGGCAGCAGTAATTTTAGTTGTAGCAGTAGTAGTAGTAGTAGTAGTTATAGTAGTACTAGGAGTAGTACTAGTAGTAGTAGTAGTACTAGTAGTAACAGTAGTAGTAGTAGTAATAGTAGTAGCAGTTGCATTAGTATCAGTAGCAGTTGCATAGTACTTGTAGTAGTTGTTGTTGTTGCCATCATTGTTGTTGTATTTGTAGTAGTCAATCTAGTTGTATTACTAGTAGTAGTCGTAGAACTAGTAGCAGTATTAGTGGTAGTAGTAGTAGTAGTATAGTAGTACTAGTTGTAGTAGTAGTAGTAGTAGTAGTAGTAGTAGTAGTAGTAGCAACAACAGTTGTAGTAATAGTAGTAGTAGTAGTCGGTGTAGCTGCAGCAGCAACATTAGTATTTGTAGTTGTAGTAGTAGTAATGGTAGTACCAGCAGTAGTAGTCGTAGTTGCTGTAGCTATCGCCTTAGCAGTAGTTGTCGTAGAAGTTGTAGTAGCAATAGTAGCAGCAACAGTAGTAGTAGTAGTAGTTGATACAGTAGTATTTATAGCAGTAGTAGTTGTACAAGTAGCCATTGCAGTAGTAATAGCAGCAGTTGTAGTTGTTATTATTATTGTTGTTGTTCTAGTAGTAGTCGCTGGACTAGTAGTAGTACTTGTAGTATTAGTAATAGCAGTAGTAGCAGTATTAGTTGCAATAGCAGTAGCCGTAGTAATAGTAATAGAAGTATTAGCAATAGTAATAGTTGTAGTAGTCGTAGTAGCAGTAGTAATAGTAGTAGTGGAAGTAGGGGTAGCAGCAGTAGCAATAATATAAATAGTAGTAGTAGTAGCAGTAGTGGTAGCTGTAGCAGTAGTAGTAGTAGTAGCAGTAGTGGTAGCTGTAGCAGTAGTAGTAGTCATAGCAGTAATTGTAGCAGTAGTAGTAGCAGTATTAGGAGAAGAAGCAGTAGTAGTTGTTGTGGTAGTAGTAGTAGTAATAGTAGCAGTTGTAGTAGTCGCAACATCAGCAACAGTAGCAGTAGTAGTTGTTATTGTTGTAAACATAGAAGTATTACCTGTAGTTGTAGTTGCGGTAGTTGTGTAATAGTTGGAGTAGTATAGTAACAGTAGATGTAGTAGTGGTAGCAGTATTAATAATAGTAATAGTACTAGTTGTAGGAGTAGTAGTAGCAGTAGCAGTAGTAGGAGGAGTAGTAGTAGTATTAATTGGAGTTGTAGTAGTAGTAGCAATAGTTGTAGTAGTAGTGGTAGTAGTAGTACAAGTATTAGAGATAGTAGTGGCAGTAGTAGTGATTGCAGTAGCAACAGTAGGAGTAGCAGTAATAGTTATAATAGTAGCAGTAGTAGTAGCAGCTGCAGTCGTAGCAACAGCAGTCATTATAGTAGCAGTAGTAGCTGTAGTAGAAATAGCAGTAATAGTCATGGTCGTTGTAGCAGTAGGAGTACTAGGTGAAGTAGTATTAGCAGTAGTAGTACGAGTAGCAGTTGTAGAAGTAGTAGTAGTCATAGTTGTAGTAGTAGCAGGAGTAGTTGTAGTGCTAGTAGTAGTTGCCGTAGTAGTCATTGTTGTAGTAGTAGTAGTCATATTAGTAGTAGCAGTAGGAGCAGTAGTAGTAGAAGTGGTAGTAGTAGTAGTGGAAGTTGTAGTAGCAGGAGTAGTAGTAGCAGCAGCTGCAACAAAAGTAGTAGTAGTAGTAGTAATAATAGGTGTTGTTATATTAGCGAGTAGTAGTAGTAGAAGTGTTTGCAACAATAGTAGTAGCTATAGCATCACGAGTAGTAGCAATACTAGTAGTAGTTGTTGTTGTTGTTGTAGTAGTAGTTATTATAGCAGTAGAATTAGCAGAAGTTATAGTTGGAATAGTAGTTATTGTAGCAGGAGTAGTAGTGGTAAAAGCAGTAGTAGTAGCAGTAGTAGTTGTAGTACTAATAGTAGTTGTTGCTAGCGTAGTTGTTGTAGAAGTAGTAGTAGTGCTAGTAGGAGTAGTAGTAACATGAGTAGCAGTAGTTGCAGTAGTAGCAATAGTAATAGTAGTAGTAGTAGTAGTAGTAGCAGTAGTAGGAATAGGAGTAATAGTAGTAGAAGTAGTTGCAAACATAATAGTAGCTGCTGCAGCAAGAGTAGTAGTTCTTGCAGTAGTAACATTAGCAAAAGTTGTAGTAGTTGTAGTAGTAGGGGTAGGAGTTGGAGCAGGATTAGTAGTAACTGTAGTATTAGTAGTCGAAGTAGTAGTACTAGCAGCAAAAGTTGCACTGGTAGTTGGAGTAGTAGTAGTAGTAGTACTTGTTGTTGTTGTAGCTATAGTAGTGGTAGTTGTCGTAGTAGTAGCAGTAGTAGTAGCAGTAATAGAAGTAGTAGTCATAGTAGTAGTAGAAGTTGTAGTGGGAGTAGCAGCAGTAGTTGTGTCAGTAGTTGTAGCAGTAGTTGTAGTAATAGTAGTAGTAGGAGGAGGAGGAGGATTAGTTGTTGGTCTAAGAGTTATAGTAGCATCACGAGCTGCAACAGTAGTCATAGTAGCAGCAGTAGCAGTAGCACTGGTAGTAGTAGTAGAAGTAGCACTAGTAGTAGTAGTAGAAGTATTAGTAGCAGGAGTAGAAGCAATAGTAGCAGTATTAATAGTACAAGTAATAGGGATAGTAATTGGAGGTGTAGTAGTAGCAGAAGTACTAGTAGGGATAGCAGTTCGAGTAGGAGTTGGAGTAGGACTAGTACTAGTAGTAGTATTAGGAGCTGTAGAAGTAGTAGTAGTAATAGTAGTACTAGCAGAAGGAGATGTTGTAGTAGCAGTAGTAGTAGTAGTTGTGGTAGTAGTAGTAGTAGTAGTAGTAGTAGTAGTAGTAGTAGTAGTAGTAGTAGTAGTCGTAGTCGTAGTAGTTGGAGTAGTAGAAGTGGTAGTAGTAGTAGTGGTAGTATTAGTAGGAGCAGCAGCAGCAGTAGTTGTAGCAGCACCAGTAGTAGTAGAAGTGGTAGAGGTAGTAGTGGTAGTAGTAGTAGGAGCAGCAGCAGCAATAGTTGTAGCAGCACCAGTAGTAGTAGTAGTAGGAGTAGCAGTAGTAGTAGAAGTAAAAGTAGCTGTAGTGGTAGCATTAGTAGTTGTACTAGTAGTAGTAGTAGTAGAAGAAGTACTGATAGTAGCAGTAGTAGAATTTGTAATAGTATCAGTAGTACTAGTAGTACTAGTAGTAGTAGTAGCAGAAGAAGAAGTACTAGCAGCAGTAGTAGTAGAAGAAGAAGTACTAGCAGTAGTAGTTGTAGTAGAATTTGTTGTAGTATCAGTACTACTAGTAGTAGTAATAGTAGTAGTAGTAGTAGTAGTAGTAGTAGTAGTAGTAGTAGTAGTAGTAGTAGTAGCAGCAATAGTAGAAGAAGTTGTTATTGTAGTAGTAGCAATTGTTGTAGTCATGGTTGAGGTTGGAGTAGTAATAGTAGAAGCCATAATAGTAGCAGTGGTAGAAGTAGTAGCAGTAGCAATACTAGTAGTAGTATTAATAGTAGTAGTACTAAATGTAGCGGTGGCAGAATTAGTAGTAGTAATATTAGTAGTAGTAGTTGTTATTGTTGTAGTAGTAGAAGTAGTAGTAGTAGTAGTAGTAGTAGTAGAGGTAGTTGTAGTTATTGTAGTAGTAGTAGTAGTGGCAGGTGTTGTAGTAGTAGTGGCAGGTGTTGGAGTACTCGTGGCAGTCATATTAGCAGTAGTAGTAGTCGTAGTAATAGTAGTTGTCATAGTACTAGTTGCACTTGTGGTAGTAGTAGAAGTAGAAGTGGTAGTAGTAGCAGAAGTACTAGCAGTAGTAGTTGCAGCAGAAGTAGCAGTGGTAGCTAATACCACTACTCCTTGTACTACTATTGCTGCTACTAGTGCTGCCACTACTACTACTACTATTGCTATAACTACTACTACTCCTAGTATTGCTCCTACTACTACTAGTATTACTATCACTACTACAGTGGCTACTAATACTATTACAACTACTATGACCACTACGACTACCACTACTGTTGTTGCTTTTGCTACTTCTGCTACTACTACTACTACTACTACTACTACTACTACTACTACTACTACTACTACTACTGGTATAACTACTACTACTGCTACTACTAGTACTGATACTACATTGCTCTTGGTTCCACTACAACAACTACTAGTAGAAGTAGTAGTAAGAGACATCGTAGTAGTAGTAGTAGTGGTCGCAAGAACAACCACAACAACAGTAATAGTAGTTCTAGTAGTAGTAGCAATAGTTGTAGTAGCGGTATTAGGACAAGTAGAAGTGGTAGAAGTTGTTGTAGAAGTAGTAGTAGTAGCAGTTATAGTAGTAATAGTAATAGTCTTAGTATTAGTAGTAATAGTAGCAGTAATAGTGGCAATAGTAGTAGTAGCAGAAGTACTTGCAGTAGTAGTTGTAGCAAAAGTACTTGCAGTAGAAGTTGTAGCATAAGTAGCAGTGGTCGTAGTAGTTATTGTTGTAGTAGAAGCAGTAGTAGTGTAGTATTAGTAGTAGTAGCAGTAGTAGTTGTTGAACTAGAAATAGTTGTAGTAGTAGTAGTAGTAGTAGTAGTAGTAGCCGAAGCAACAACAGTGGTATTAGTTGTAGTGGCCATAGTAGTAGTAGTGTTAGTAGCCATTGTAGTAGTGATAGCAATAGCAGTAGTAGCAGTAGCAGTAGCAGTAGCAGTAGTAGTAGTACTAATAGCAATAGTAGCAATAGTAGTAGCAGCAGTAGTAGCAATATTAGTAGCTGGAATAGTAGTAGTATCACTAGTAGTAGTATTAGTAGTAGTATTAGCCATAGTTGTAGTAGTGGTAGTAGTTGTAGCATAAATAGTAGTAGTAATAGTAGTTGATGAAGTGGGACTATTAGCAAAAGTAGAAGCAGTTGTAGTAGTAACAACAGCATTAGTAACAGTAGTAGCTGTAAAAGTAGTACTAGGAGCTGTAGAAGCAATAGTAGTCGCATTAGTAGCAATGTAGAAGTAGTAGTAGTAGTAGCAATAGTTGCTGTAGCAGAAGTAATTGTATTAGTAGTAATAGTAATAGTAGCAGAAGTAGTGGTAGTAGTAGAGTAGCAGTGGCCGTAGTAGTAGTAGTAGTAGTAGTAGTAGTAGTTGTTGTTGTCATAGTAGTTGCGGTAGTATTTGGAAAAGTAATTATTGCAACATTAGAAGTAGTCGTGGCAGTAGTAGTATCAGCAGCAGTAGCAATAGTTGTTGTAGCATTTGCCATAGTTAGAGCAGTAGCAGTAGTAGCAGCGGTAGTAGTATTAGTAGTTGTAGCAGTAGTAGCAGCATTATCATTAGTGGTAGTGGTAGTAGTCGTAGCGGTAGTAGCAGTAATAGTATTAGGAGTAGTAGTAGTGGTTGTAGTAGCTATAGTAATAGAAGCAGTCGCAGTTGTACTAGTAGTAGTGGCAGTACTTGTTGTAGTAGTAGTTGGAGAAGCAGTAGGTGAAGTAGTCGTAGTAGCAGCAACAACAGTAGCATCAGTAGTAGTAGAAATAATAATAGTAGTAGTAGTAGTTGTGGTGGTAGTAGTGGTAGTCGTAGAAGCAGTAGCTGCAGTAGCAACAACAACAACAGTAATAGTAGGAGTAGCAATAGCAGCAGCAGCAATAGTATCAGCAGTAGTAACTGTAGTGGTAGTAGTAGCTGTAGAAGTAGTAGTAGCAGCAGCAGGAGTAGTAGTGGTCGTGGTAGTCATAGCATCAGCAGATGTAGTAGTGGTGGTCGAAGTGCTAGAAATAGTATTAGTAATAGTAGTAGTACTAGTAGTAGCAATAGTAGTAGTAGTTTGAAAATAAGTAATATTGGTTGTCATAGTAGTAGTCGTAGTAGTAATAATTGTAGCAGCAGTAGCAGTAGTAGCAGTAGTAGCTGCAGTGGCAGTAGTAGCAATAGTAGCAGTCGTACTTTAGTAGTAGCAGTAGTAGTAGTCATAGTAGCAGCAATGTAGTAGAAGTAGCCATAGAAGTAGTAGTAGTATTAATTGTTGTATTAATAGTACTAGTAGCAATACTAGTTGTAGCAGTAGCAGCAGCAACAATAGTTGTATAAGTAGGAGAATCAGCAGTAGTAGTAGCCGAAGTTGGAGTAGTAGTAACAGTAGTAATAGTAGGAGAAGTAGTCGTTGTTGTTATTGTAGGAGAAGTGGTTGAAGTAGTAGTAGCAGTAAAATTAGTAGTTATAGTTGTAGTAGTAAATTAGTAGTAGTACAAGTTGCAGCAGTAGTAAAAGCATTTGTAGAAGCAGTAGTAGTAATAGCAGTTGTAGCAGTAGCAATATTAGCAGGAGTGGCAGTAGTAGTAGTAATAGTGTTAGCTGTAGCAGTAATTACAGTAGTTGTTGTCGCAGCAGTAGCAGTAGTAGCAGTAGGATTAGTAGTAGTAGGAGGAGAAATAGTAGTAGTATTAGTAGTGACAACAACAACAACAGTAGCAGTAGTACTAGTCGAAGTATTAACAGCAAGAACAATAGTAGTAGTAGTAGTATTGGTTTTAGGAGTAGTTGTAGTAGTATTAGTAGCCGCAGTAGTAGTAGTAGTAGTAGCAGTAGTAGTAATAGTAGCAGTAGTGTAGCAGTGGTTGTCCGATTAGTAGTCTATGCAGCAGCAGTAGTAGCAGTAGTAGTAGCAAGAGAAGTAGCAGTTGTAACAGTAGTAATAACAATAGTAGTAGCAGTAGTAGTAGTAGAAGTAGGAGAAGTAGTAGGAGTAGTAGTAGTAGTCACATTAGTAGTTGTAGTCGTAGTAGTCGCAATAGTAGTAGAAGTAGCAGAAGTACTACGAGTAGTAGTTTTAGTGGCAGCACCAGTAACAATAGTATTAGTAGTCGTAGTAGCAGTAGCAGTAATAATAGCAGCAATAGTAGAAGTAGCAGTATTTGTTGTAGTACTAGTAGTAGTAGTTGTAGTAGTAGCATTATTAGTAGCAGCAGCAACAACAACAATACTTGTTGTTGTAGTAGTAGTAATAGTAGTAGTAGAAGAAGAAGAAGAAGTAGTAGTAGCAATAGGAGTAGCAGTAGCAGTAGTTGTTGTAGTAGTTGTCGCACTTGTGTAATAGTAGTAGTAGCTACACAAGCAGCAGCAGTTGCAGGAGTAGCAAAAGTAGTAGTAGTAGAAGTAGTAGTTGTAATTGCAGTAGCAGTAGTAGTGGTAGTAGTAGTAGCTACAGTACTAGTAGTAATAGGAATAGTAGTAGTGAAAGTAGTAGCAGTAGCATTAGCAAAAGTACCAGTAGTAGTGCAAGTAGTAGCAGTAGTAGATTCAAAAGTAGTGGTAGTAGTAATAGTAGCAGCAGTAGTCGTAATCATAATAGTAGTTGTTGGAGTAGCAGTAGAAGTAGTAGAAGAAGTAGTCATCGTAGTCACAGTAGTAGCTGAAGTAGCAGTAAGAGTAGCAGTGGCAAAACTCATTGCAATAGGAGTAGTAGTAGTAGTAAAAATATTAGTAATTATTGTAGTGGTAGTAGCAGAAATAGTACTAGGGGGAGAAGATATAGTAGTATCAGCAATGGTAGTAATAGTAGTAGTTGAAGCATTAGTCGTGGCAGTATTACTAGTCATTGTAGTAGTTGGAGTAGTAGTAGCAGCAGCAGTAGTAGTTGTAGTTGCAGTAGTAGAAATAGTAGTAGTAGTAGTAGTTCCAGTAGTAGCAAAAGTAGAATCAAGTGTAGTAGTAGTAGTAGTAGAAGTAGTTGTAGTAGTAGTTGTAATAGCAATAAATGTAGTTGCCATAGTTGTAGGAGCTGTAGTAGTAGCAGTAGTAGTAGTAATAGAAGTAGTAGTAGCAGTAGTCGTAGTAGCTATAGTAGCAGCAACAGTAGTAGTTAAGGCAGTAGTAGTAGTAGTAGTAGTAGCTGTAGTAGTAGTAGTAGCGGCAGTAATAGTTGTTTTGGTAGTAGAAGAAGTAGAAGCAACGGTAGTTGTAGGGGAAGTAGTAGTATTTCTTATTGTAGGAGTAGTGGTGGTGGTGGTGGTAGTAGTAGTAGTAGTTATAGGACTTGTACTAGTAGTAGCAGTACTTGTAACCGAAGTGGTAGTAGTAGTCGTACTAGTAGTAATAGTAGTGGTAGAAGCAATAGTAGCTGCATTAGTTGTAATAATAGTAGTAGCAGTAGCAATAGTAGCAGTTGTTGTAGTTGTAGTAGTAATAGCAACAGTAGTACTACTAGTAGTAGCAATAGCAGCAGAAGCAGTTGCAGTGTAGTAGTAGTAGAAGCAGCAGCAGTAGTAGTAGTAGTAAAAGAAGTCGTAGTAGTAGTGGTGGTGGTGGTGGTAGTAGTAGTAGTAGTAACAGCGGTATTAGTACTAGTAGAAGTGGTAGAAGTAGTAGTAGTAGTAGTAGTAGTAGTAGCAGTAATAGTAGTAATTGTAATAGGAATAGCAAAAGGAGAAGCACTAGCAGTGGTAGTTGTAGCAGAAGTAGCTGTGGTAGTAGTAGTTATTGTTGTAGTAGAAGAAGTAGTAGGGCAGTATCAGTAGTAGTAGTAGCAGTAGTAGTTCTTGTGGTAGAAGTTGTAGTAGTAGTAGTAGTGATTGCGCCAAAACCATCAGTAGTGGCAGTAGTCGTAGTGGCCATAGTTGTAGTAGTAGTATTAGTAGCCACTGTAGTAGTGATAGTAGTAGTAGTAGTAGTAATAGTAGTAGTAGTTGTTGTTGTTGTTGTAGTAGTAGTAGTAGCAATACTAGTAGCAGGAGGAGAAGTAGTAGCATTAGTAGTTGTAGTAGTAGTAGTCGTCGTTATAGTAGTTATAGTAGTTCTAGCATAAGTGGTAGTAGGTAATAGTAGTAGAAGAAGTAGAAGTAGTAGCAGAAGAAGAGGCAATTGTAGTAGTGATAGTAGTAGTAACAGCAACATTAGTAGTAGTAGTAGTAATAAAAGTAGTACTAGGAGTTGTAGAAGCAGTAGCAGCAACAATAGTAGTAGTGTACAAATAGTAGTAGTAGCAGTAGTAGCTGTATTAGTAGCAATAGTAGTAGCAGCAGCAGTAGTAGTAGTAACAAAAGTAGTAGTATTAGTAGAGTAGCAGTAACAGTAGTAGTAGTGGTAGCAGTAGTAGTAGCAGCAGTAGTAGTTGTAGTATTAGCAGTTGTGGTAGTAGTTGGAATAGTTGTTGTTGTAGTATTAGTGGCAGTTGTAGTAGTAGTAGTAGTAGCAGCAATAATAGTTGTAGTAGCATTTTCCGTGGCCACAATAGTAGCAATAGTATCGGTGGTACTAGTATTAGTATTTGTTGCAATAGTAGAAGCAAAATCAGTAGTGTTAGTAGTAGCAGTCGTAGTTGTAGTAGGAGTAATAGTAGTGGTTGTAGTTGCAGTAGTAGTAGAAGCTATAGCAGTTGTAGTAGCAGTAGTAGTAGTGGTAGTTGTAGTAGTTGGAGAAGTAGTAGGTGTAGTAGTCGTAGTAGCAGTAGCAATAGTTGTAATAGTAGTAGTTGTAGTAGCAGTAGCAGCAGTAGCAGTAGTAGTAGTCGTAGTAGAAGTAGCAGCAGCAGTAGTAGTAGTAGTGGTAGTCGTAGTAGCAGCTGCAGTACTAGTGGTTGTCGTAGTGCTAGAAATAGTATTAGTAGTAGTAGAAGAAGAAGTAGTAGTAGTGCTAGAAGTTGGAAAAGAAGTAATATTGCTAGTCATAATAGTAGTCGTACTAGTAATAGTTGTACCAATAGCAGGAGTAGTAGCCGCAGTGGCAGTACTAGTAGTAGTAGCAGTTGTACTATCATAGAAAAAGTAGTAGTAGTCATAGTTGTTGCAATAGTAACTGAAGTAGCAGTATAAGTAGCAGCAGCAGCAATAGTAGTAGTAGTAATAGCACTAGTCGCAATGATAGTTGTAGTAGTAGTGGCCACAGCAACAGTAGTATTAGCAGGAGAAGCTATAGTAGCAGCAGCCGATGTACTAGCAGTAGTAACAGTTGTATGAGAAGTAGTTGTTCTAGTAGAAATAACAGCAGCAGTAGTAGTAGTATTTTTAGCAGTAGTAGCAGCAGCAGCAGTAGTAATATTAGTAGTAGTAGTACTAGCAGTCGTAGTTGTAGTAGTACTAGCAGTAGTAGTAGTGTAGCAGCAGCAATAGTAGTAGTAGTGTAGCAGATGTACTAGCAGCCATAATAATAGTAGTAGTAGTAGTAGCTAACGTAGTAGTAGCTAACATAGTAGTAGAAGTAGTAGTCGTCGTAGTAGTAGTAGTCGTAGTAGTAGTAGTAGTCATCGTAGTAGCAGCAATACTACTAGTAGTAGTAGTGTAGTAGTAGCGGTAGTAGCGGTAGTCATTATAGTAGTAGCAATCGTTGTTGTAGTAGTATTAATAGCAGTTGCTATAGTAGCAGCAGATGTAGTAGTAGTTGTAGTAGTAGTAGTAGTTGCAGTAGTGGCAGTCGTAGTTTTAGAACTAAAAGTAGTAGTAGTAGAAGAAGTAATCGTTGTAGTAGTAGGAATAGTAGTAGTAGCAGTAGTAGTAGTACCCGTAGTAATAGAAGTAGTAGTAGTAAAAGTAGTCGCAACAGTAGTAGTAGTAGTGGTAGTAGTAGCGGTAGTCAAAGTTGTAGCAGTAGCAGTAGGAGCAACAGTAGTAGTAGTAGAAGTAGTCTAGTTGTTATTGTAGGAGAAGTGGTTGAAGTAGTAGTAATAGCAGTAGCAGCAGTAGTAGCAGTCTTTGTCACAGTACTTGTAGCCGTAGTTGTAGTAGTAGCATTATTAGTAGCAACAACAACAACAATACCACTAGTAGTAGTAGTAGTAGTAGTAGAAGAAGAAGAAGAAGAAGGAAAAGAAGAAGCAGGAGTGGTAGCAATAGCAGCGGCGGCAGCTATTGTTATAGTAGTAGTGTAGTAGTAGCAGTGTAGTTGTAGTAGTAGTTATAGTGTAGGGTGGTGGTTGTAGTAGCAGTAGAAGTAGTAGCAGTAGTAGTAGTAGTGGTAGAAAAGTAGTAGTAGTAGAAGTAGTAGTTGTAATAGTAGTAGTAGTAGTAGTAGTAGTGGCAGTAGTAGTAGCAGTCGTAGTAGTAGTAATAGGGTTAGTAGTAGTGATAGGAGTAGCAGTAGCATTAGCAGTAGTAGTAGTAGTAGCACAAGTAGTAGCAGCAGCAGCA
>RXID01017818.1:0-17672 GCA_005019695.1 Trichopus zeylanicus subsp. travancoricus | reverse complement strand
TACTACTACTACTACTACTACTACTACTACTACTACTACTACTACTAGTACTACTACATCTCCTGCTACATCTCCTGCTACTACTACTACTACTACTACTACTACTACTACTACTAGTACTACTACTACTACTACTACTACTACTACTACTACTACTGCTGCTGCTGCTGCTGCTACTACTACTACTACTACTACTACTACTACTACTGCTGCTGCTGCTGCTGCTGCTGCTGCTACTGCTATTCTCACTCTTGCTACTACTACTACTACTACTATAATAGCTACTACCACTGTTACTGCCACTATGACTACTACTATGCCTCCTCATCCTACGGCTACTGCTGTAGCTACTGTTGAGACTACTACTACTACTAGTACTACTCCTAACACTGCTACTATGCTACTACTCATGCTGCTACCACTACTATAACTATTCCTACTAATACTTTTACTATGACTAATATTACTACTGCTACACTACTACTACATCTACTATAGTAACTACTATTACTACTACTGCTACTACTACTTCTACTACTACTGCTACTACAACCACTACTACTAGTACTATTACTACTTCTGCATCTGTTACTACTGCTACGGCTACTACTTCTACTATTACTCCGACTACTATTGCAACTACTGCTACTACTTCTATTATTAGTATGAGTACTGCTTCTACTACTATGACCAATGTTGTTTGTGCTACTACCGTTGCAACTACAATTTCTAATACTACTACTTCTACAACATCCGCTACTACTTCTGCTACTACTACTACTACTACCACTACTACTTCTATTACTACTACTACTACTATTTTTACTATTGCAACTACTACTGCTACTGCTACTACTATCCTACTACTATAGTAGTAGCAGTTATAATAGAAATAATAGTAGTAGGAGTAAAAGTTATAGCACCTGTAGTAGCAGTAGCAGCAGTAATAGTAGTAGTAGTAGTTGTAGTTGTAGAAGTACTTATAGCAGTAGTAGTAGAAGTGGTAGTTGTAGCAATAGGAGAAGTAGTAGTAGTAGCAGTTGTTATAGTTGCTATCGCAGTAGCAGTAGTAGCAGTAGTAGGAGAAATAGTAGTGGCCGCATTAGCAATAGTGGTAGCAGCAGCCACAATGGTAGTAGTAGAAGTAGTAGTAGCAATAGCAGTAGTTTCAATAATAGTAGTAGTAGTAATAGAAGTAGTAGCAGTATTAGTAGTAGCAGGATAAGTAGTAGTAGCAGCAGCAGGAGTAATAGTTGTAGAAATAGTAGAAGTAACAATAGCAGTAGTTGTTGCTATAGTCACAATAGTAGCAGTAGAAGTAGAAGTGGTAGTTGTAGTAGTCATAGTAGTAGTGGCAATAGTGGTAGCAGCAACATTAGTTGTAGTAGTAGTCATAGTAGTCATAGTAGTTGTAATGGTAGTGTAGCAGAAATAGTAGTAGTTGCAGTAGTAGTAGCATTAATAGTAGCAACCGTAGCATTAGTGGTAGAAGTACTAGTGGTAGTAGAAGTAGTAGTTGTAGTAGTTATTGTTGTAATAGTAGCAGTGGTAGTTATAGAAGTTACAGTAGTAATAGTACTTGGAGTAGTAGTGGTAGTAATAGTAATAGTACTGTAGCAGCAATTGTAGTAGTAATAGTAATAGTTGTAGTCATAGTAGCAATATTAGCAGCAGCAGTAGTAGCAGTAGTAATAGCAGTAGTAGTAGTCTTAATGATAGCAGAAGTAGTATTAGTAGTATTTGTATTTGTAGTAGTAATAGTAGTAGTAGCAAAAGTTATAGTAGTAGTAGTATTAGAAGTAGTAGTTGTAGTTGATGTTGTAGTATTATTATTAGTAGGAGTAGTAGTAGAAGTAGCAATAGTAGTAGAGGTTGTCATTTTAGTAGTAATAATTATTATTTTTGTTGTAGTAGTAGTAATAGTAGAAGTAATCGTAGTACTCATAAAAATAGTAGCAGTAGTAGCAGTAGTACTCATTGTAGAAGTGGTAGTAGTAGTAGGAGTAGTAGCCATAATAACAGTAGTAGTAGTAATAGTTATTGTGGTACTAGTTGTGTTGGTCATAGCCATAGTAGCAGTTTGAGCTGTACTAGTAATAGTAGTTGTAGCAGCAGTAGCAGTAGCAGCAACAACAATAGCAGTAGTAGTAGGCGTACTGGTAGTAGTTGCAATAGTCACAGTAGTAGCAATAGTAGCGATAGTAGCAGCAGCAGTAGCATTAATAGCAGTAGTAGTATTAATTGTAGCTGTAGTAGCAGTAGTTATAGTTGTGGAAGTAGTAGTAGTATTGGGAGTAGTAGTAGTTATTGTTGTTGTTGTTGTTGTTGTAGTAGTAGTAGTAGCAGTAGTAGTAGTAGCCACAATAATTATAGTTGTAGTTGTAGTAGTAGTAATATTTATTGTAGCAATAGCTATAGTAGCAGTAGTAGTTGTTATTGTAGTAATTATTGTTGTTATTGTAATTGTAGCAGCAACCGTAGTAGTAGTTGCAGTCATAGTAGTGGAAGCAGTAGTAGCCGTTGTTGTAGTAGTAGTAGTAGAAGCAGTCATAGAAATAATAACAGTTGCAATAGCAGTAGCAGCAGTAGTAGTTGTAGTAGTAAGAGTAGTAGCAGTAGTAGAAGTAGCATTCGTAGTAACATAAGTAGTAGTAATAGGAAAATTAGTAGTAGTAGAAGTACGAGTAGTAGTAATAGTAGTGGTAATAATATGGGTAGGAGTAGTTGCAGTAGTAGCGGTAGGAGGACTAGAAGCAGCCGTTATGATAGTAGCCATCGTAGTAATTGTAACAATAATAGTAGCAGCTATAGTAGTGGTAGCTGTAGTTGTTGTAGCATTAGTAGTCATAGTAGCAGCTAGAGTAGAAGTAGCTATAACAACAGTAACAGTAGTAGTAGCAGTAGTAGCAATAGTAGCAGTAGCGGTAGTAGTAAGTATAGTAGTAGTAGAAGCAGCATTAGTAGTAGCAAAAGTAGTGGTAGTAGGAGAATTATTAGTGGTAGAAGTAAGACTGGTAGTAATAGTAGTTGTAATAATATTAGTATCAATAGTTGTAGTAGTAGCAGTAAGAGGACTGGCAGTAGCAATTGTAACAGTAGCCATCGTAGTGGTTGTAGAAGTAATAGTAGCAGTGTTAGTAGTGGTAGTTGTAGCTATTATAGCATTAGTAGTTGTAGTAGGAGTTAAAGGAGGAGTAGCTATAACAGTAGTGGCAGTAGTAGCAGTAGCAATAGTGGCAATAGTAGCAGTGGCAATAGTAGTAAGTATAGTAGTAGTAGAAGCAGCATTAGTAGTAGCAGAAGTAGTAGAAGTAGGAGAATTATTAGTGGTAGTAGTAGGACTAGTAGTAATAGTAGTAGTAGTAATATTAGTAGCAGTAGTTGCAGTAGTAACAGTAGGATAACTGTCAGTAGCCATCGTAGCAGTTCTAGCAGTAATAGTAGCAGCTTTTGTAGTGGTAGCTGTAGCTATTGTAGCATTAGTAGTTGTAGTAGGATCTAAAGTAGGAGTAGCTGTAACAGTAGTGGCAATAGTAGTAGTAGCAGTAGCAATAGTAGTAAGTATAGTAGTAGCAGTAGCAGCAGGAGTAGTAGTAGTAGTAGAATCAGCAGGAGCCGCAACAGTAGTAGCAGTAGTAGTATTAGTAGTAGTCGCTACAATTGCATCAACAGCAGCAACAGTATTAGTAGTGGTAGTGTAGTAGTAGCAGTAGTAGTATTAGGAGAAGTAGTAGTAGTAGTATTTGGAGTAGTAGAAGTAGTAGATGTAGCAGTTGTTGCAGCTGGAGTAGGAGTAGGAGTAGTTGTAGAAGTAGTAGTAGTAGTAGTAGTAGTGGTAGTGCGAGTAAGAGTAGGAGTACTAGTAGTAGTTGCAGTAGTAGGAGTAGGCATAGTTGCAGTAGTCGTAGGAGTAGGAGTTGGAGTCGTACTAGTAGTAGCAACAGCAGTAGCAACAGTAGCAACAGCAGTAGTAGCAGTAATAGTAGTAGAAGTTGTAGTACTGCTAGTAGTATTAGGAGTAATAGTAGTAGTAGTAATACTTGTTGGAGAAGTAGCAGTAGTAGTAATAGTAGGAAAAGTACTTGTAGTAGAAGTAGTCATAAAAGTAATAGTGGTGGTATTAGTAATAGCAGTTGCAGTGATAGAAGTAGTAGTTGCACTAGTAGTGGTACTAGCCGTTGTAGTAGTTGAAGTAGCCGTTGTAGTGGCGGCCACGGTAGTAGAAGTAGCAGTAGTTTTGACAATAATAACTGTAGTAGTAGTAGTAGTAGCAGCAGCAGCAGCTTAGTAGTAGTAGTTGTAGCCGTAGTAATAGAAGGAGTTGTAAGAGTATTACCATTAATAGCAGTAGTAGTAATTGCAGTCATTGTAGTAGAAGTAGTTGTGCTAGCAGTAGGAGTAGTAACAGTAGCACAAGCAGTAGTAGTAGGAGTACTAATAGTCGCAACAGGAGTAGTAGTGGTGGTGGTAGTAGTAGTAGTAGCAGTAGTAGTCCTAGTAGTGGTAGTACTAATAATAGCAATAGCAGTAGCAGCAGTTGTAGCAATAATAGTAGTAGTTGTAGTAGTAGCTACCGTAAGAGCAGTAGTAGCAACAAAAGTAGTAGTTGTTTTCGTAGTAGTAGTTGCTGTAGTAGCTGTCGTAAAAGCAGTAGTAGAAATAAAAGTAGTAGTTGTTTTCGTAGTAGTAGTTGTAGTAGCAATAGCAGTAGTAGCAGCAACAACAATAGGAGTAGTAGCAGCAGTAGTAGCAGTAGTAGTAGTAATTATATTAGTAGTAGTAGTCACAGCAATTGTAGTAGCAGTAGCAGTAGGAGTATGAGTAGTTAGAGAAGTAATTACAGTAGTAATGATAGTAGTAGCAGTCATAGTAGCAGTAGCAATAGTAGTATTAGTAGTAGTAGTACTTGCAGTAGCAGAAGTTATGGCAGTGGTTGCAGTAGTAGTAGCAGTTATTGTAGGAGTAGTAGTAATAATAGTAGTAGCAATAGTAGTAGGAGTAGTAGTAGAAGTAGTAGTAGCTATAGCAGTAGCAATACTAGCAGCAGCAGTAGAAGTAGTTGCAATAGTATAAGTAGTTGTAGTAACATTAGCAGCAGCAGCAGTAGTAGTAGTTATAGTAGTTGTAGCTGTTGTTGTTGTCGTAGTTGTCGTTGTTATAGTAGTAGTAGTAGATGTAGTTGTAGAAATAGTACTATTAGTAGTAGTAGTAGTAATAGTAGTAGTAGCAGTAGTAGTTGTAGCAGTAACAATAGTAGTAGTAGTTGTTGTTGTTGTTCTAGTTATGGCAGTAGTAGTACTTCTAGTAGCAGTAGCAGTTGTAGTAGCAGTTGCAGTAGTAGTAGTAATTATTGTTGTTGTTGTTGTTGTTGTAGTTATTATAATAGTGGTAGTGGATGTAATAGTTGTTGTAGTATTAGTGGTGGTTATAGTAGTAGTAGAAGTAGTAGTAGTAGTAGTAGTAGTTGCAGTAGTGGCAGTCGTAGCCGTTGTAGTAGTGGTAGTAGTAGTAGCCGTTGTCGCAATAGTAGTAGTAGTAGCAATCCAAGCAATCATAGAAGCAGCAGCAGTTGTTGTTGTTGTAATACTAGTAGCAGTAGTAGTAGCAGTAGTAACCTAAGTTGTAGTAGTTATTGTTGTTGTAATAGTAGTACCGGTAGTAGTAGTTGTGGTAGTCCTATTAGTTTCAGCAATAGTAGCAGTTGTAACAGTAGTAGTAGTAGTAGTAGTAGTTGTAGTAGTTATTATTGTTGTAATAGTTTTACTGGCAGTAGTAGTTGTGGTAGTTGAATTAGTTGCAGCAGTAGTAGCCGTTGTAGCAGGAGGAGGAGTAGTAGTAGTCGTAGCAGTAGTAGCAGTAGTAATAGCAGTAGTAGTAGCTATTGTGATAGTAGTAGTAAGTGTAGTAGCAGTCGCAGAAGCTGCATTAGTAGTAGCAAAAGTAGTAGGAGGAAAATTAGTAGTAGTGGATGTTTGATGTTTAGTAATAGTAGTAGTTGTTGTAGTAGTAGTAGTTGTAGTAGTAATTGTAATAGTAGTTGTTGTAGTAGGAGTAGCAGTAGCGATAGTAGAGGGCATAGTAGTAGTAATGGTAGTAGTAGGAGTAGTAGTTGTTGTTCTTGTTGTTGTTGTAGTAGTAGCAATAATAATTGTAGCAGCATGATTAGTAGTTGTAGTAGTAGTGGTAGTAGTAGTCAAAGTAATAGTAGCTATAGCAGTAGTAGCAGTCGCAGTAATATTTGTAGTAGTAGAAGTAGTAGTGGAAGTAATAGTAGGAGTATTATCCATAGTAGTAGTAGTAATAACCGCAACAGTAGTATTATAGTAGTAGTAGTAGTACTAGTAGTAGTAGTAGTAAAAGTCATAGTGGTAGTAATTATAGAAGTATTTGTTGGAGTGGCAGTAGTTATAGTAGTAGTAGTAGTAATAGCACTAGAAATAATAGTAGTGGCAGTGGTAGTAGTAGAACTACTAGTAGCAGTAGTAGTAGCAGCAGTAGTAGTAGTAGTAGTAGTAGAACTAGTAGTGGTAATAGTAGTTGCAGTAGTAGTAGTAGTAGTAGAAGTCGTAGAAGTTGTTGTAGTGTTAGTAGTAGTAGCAATAGTCGCAATAGTTGTAGTAGTAGTAGTTGTTGTTGTTGGAGTTGTACTATTAGTTGTAGTAGTACTAGTTGTAATAGTAGTAGTAGTAGAACAACTACTAGTCAGACGAGTAGAAGTAGGAGTAGTAGCAATAGTAGTAGTAGTAGGAGTATCAATGTGAGCAGCAGCAGAAGTAGTAGCGGTTGTTACTCTAATACTAGAAGTAGTAGTAGTAGTTGGAGTAGTTGTAGCTATAGTAGCAGTAGTAGCGGTATTAGTTTTAGTAAGAGGAGTAGTAGTAGTAGTTGTTGTATCAGCAGCAGTAGTTTCAGTAATAATAGTTGTAACAGTAGAAGTAGTAGCAGCAATAGCCGTAACAATAGGAGTTGGAGTAGTAGTAGAAGTCGTAGTATTAGTAGTAGTAGTAGTAGTAGCAATCGTAGTTGTAGTAGTAGTACTAGGAGGAGTTGTAGATGTGGTAGTGGTAGTTGTTGTGGTAGATAAGTAGTAGTAATAGTACTAGTATTAGTTGTATTAGAAGTAGTAGCAGTAGGAGTAGTTGTAGTAATAGCAAAAGTAATAGTAGTAGGTGTAGTAGTAGTAGTAGAAGTAATAGCAGTAGTCGTTGTAGTAGTAGTAGTAGTAGTATTATTATTAGCAGTTGGAGTAGTTGTAGCAGAGTTGGATTAGTAGTAGTCGTAGTTGTAGTAGTACTAATAGTAGCAGCAGTCTAGTAGGAGTAGTAGTAGCAGTAGCAATAGGAGTAGTTGCAGTAGTAGTAGTAGTAGTATTAGTAGTAGTAATTGTAGTAGTAATTAGAGTAGTAATAGTACTAGTAGAAGTAGTTGTAGTAGTAGTGTAGTAGTATTAGCGGTAGTAGTAGTAGTAGTAGTAGTAATAGTAGTAGTAGTAGTAATAGTAGTAGTAGCAGTAGCTGTTATAGTACTTGAAGGTGTTGTAGTAGTAGCAATAGGAGTATTTGTTGTTGTTGTAGTAGTAGTAGTAATAATAGTAGTAGCGGTAGTAATAGTAGACATAGTAGTATTAGTACTAGAAGTAGTAGATGGAGTAGTAGTAGTAGTTGTTGTTGTAATAGAAGAAGAAGTAGTAGTAGCAGCAGTAGAAGTAGTGGTAGTAGTGGTGGTGCCAGTAGTAGTAGTGGTAGTAAGAGCAATTGTAGTCATATTATTGGCAGTAGTAGTAATAGTGGAAGTAGTCGTTGCAGTAGCAGAAGTAGTAGTAGTTATTGTTGAAGTAGAAGACATGGTAGTAGCAGCAATAGTAGTAGTAGCAGGAGTCGTGGTAGTAGCAATAGTAGTCGGAGTTGTGCTTGTAGTATTAGTAGTAATATTGATAGTAATACTATTAGTTACATAAGTAGTATTAGTAGGAATAACAACTATTATAGTGATAGAAGTAGTAGTAGTAGTTGCAATAGTACTCTTTGTCGTAGTAGTAGCAATAGTAGTAGTAGTAGTGGTAATAGTAGTAGTAGTTGTAACTGCAGTAGTGCAAGTAGTAGTAGCAGTACCAGCAGCAGCAGTAGTAGTAGTAGTTGCAAGAGTAGTAATAAAAGCACTTGTAGTAGCCATAGTGGCTATAGTAATTGCAGTAGTTGCAGTAGCGGTTGAAGCAACAGTAGTAGTAGTAGCAGTTGAAGCAGTAGTAGTAGCAATACAAAGAGTACTAGCTGTAGCAGTTATAGAACTGGTAGTAGCAGAAGTAGTTGTTGTTGTACTAGTAGTACTTGTTATACTTGCAGCAGTTGTGGCAATAGTAGTAGCAAATGTAGTAGAAGTAGTAGTACTACTACTAGTAGTCAAAGTGGTCAAAGTAGTAGTAGCAGTAGTTGTAGTTGCAGTAGTAGTAGTAGAAGTAGGAGTAGTAGTATTATTAGCAGCAACAACAGCAGCAATAGTAGCAGCAACAGTAGTAGTAGTAGTTGTAGTAGTAGTCGCCGTAGTACTAATAGAAGTAGTAGTAGTATCCGTATTAGAAGAAGCAGGAGCAACAGTAGTAGTAGTGGTGGTGGCCACATTAGCAGCAGTAATAGTAGTAGGAGTAAAAGTAGTAGCCACATTAGCAATGGGAGTCGTAGTAGTAGTTGTTGCAGTAGTAATAGTCACAATAGTAGTAGCAGCAAATGCAATAGTAGTAATTGCAGAACTAGTAGTACTAGCAGTAGTAGTGGTAGCAATAGCAGTAGTAGTACTAGTGGTAGTACTACTACTAGTAGTAGTTGTTGTTGTATAAGTAGAAGTAGTAGCAGTAGTAGGAGTAGTAGTAGTTGTAGTAGTAGTTGTCGTAGTAGTAATAGTAGTATAGTAGTAGTAGTAGTAGTAGTAGTGGGAGTAGTATTAGGAATACGTGTAGGAGAAGGAATACTAGTTGGAGTAGTAGTACTTGTAGCACTAGTTGCAATAGTAGTAGTAGTAAAAGAACTTCTAGCAGGAGATGTAGGAGTAGTAGCAGCAGTAGCAATAGTAGTAGGAGGAGTAGTAGTGTGAGTAGCAATAGAAGTAGTAGCATTTGTCGCTCTAATAGTAGAAGTAGTGGTAGTAGTTGGGGTAGTAGTAGTAGCAATAGCAGTAGTAGACATAGTACTTTCAGTAATTTGTATAGTAGTAGTTAGAGTAGGAACAGTTGTAGTAGTAGTAGTAGTAGTATCAAAAGAAGAAGTTTCAAGAATAGGAGTAGTAGAAGTACTAGAAGTAGTAGTAGCTGTAGCAGTAGGAGTAGGAGTTGGAGTAGTAGTAGGAGGAGGAGGAGTTGAAGATGTGGTAGTAGATGTTGTTGTAGTTGTAGTAGTAGTAATCGTACTAGTATTAGTTGTAGTAGGAGTAGTAGCAGTAGGAGTAGTGGTAGTAATAGAAGTAGTAATAGTAGTAGTAATAGTAGTAGGAGTAGTAGTAGTAATAGTAGTATAGTAGTTGTAGTAGTAGTAGTGGGAGTAGTATTAGGAATACGTGTAGGAGAAGGAATACTAGTTGGAGTAGTAGTACTTGTAGCACTAGTTGCAATAGTAGTAGTAGTTAAAGAACTTCTAGGAGGAGGTGTAGGAGTAGTAGCAGCAGCAGCAGCAGCAGCAATAGTAGTAGGAGGAGTAGTAGTGTGAGTAGCAATAGAAATAGTAGCCGTTGTCGCTCTAATAGTAGAAGTAGTGGTAGTAGTTAGGGTAGTAGTAGTAGCAGTAGCAGTAGTAGACATAGTACTTTCAGTAATTGGTATAGTAGTAGTTCCACTAGGAACAATTGCAGTAGTAGTAGTAGTAGTAGTAGTATCAGCAGCAGAAGTTTCAGGAATACGAGTAGTAGAAGTATTAGAAGTAGTACTAGATGTAGCAGTAGGAGTAGGAGTTGGAGTAGTAGTAGTAGTAGTTGTAGTAGTAGGACGAGGAGGAGTTGTAGATGTGGTAGTAGTTGTTGTTGTAGTTGTAGTAGTAGTAATAGTACTAGTATTTGTTGTAGTAGGAGTAGCAGCAGTAGGAGTAGTGGTAGTAATCGAAGTAGTAATAGTAGTAGTAATAGTAGTAGGAGTAGTAGTCGGAGAGGCAATAGGGGTAGTTGTTGTAGTAGTAGTAGTAGTATTAGCAGTAGGGGTCGTACTAGTAGTATTAGGATTAGCAGTAGCAGTAGGAGTAGTTGAAGTTGTAGTAGTAGTATTTGTAGTACTAATTGTAGTAGTTTTTGGAGTGGTAGCATTGCCTGTAGAAGAAGTTGTATTAGCAGTATAGTAGTTGTTGTAGTAACAGTAGCAGTAATAGTAGTAGTGGAAGTAGTGGTAGTAGTAGTAATAGTAGTAGTAGAAGGTGTTGTCGTAGTAGCAATAGGAGTAGTTGTTATTGTAGTAGTAATAGTAATACTAGTAGTAGGAGTAGCAGCAGCAACAGTAGTAGTATTAGTAGTAGTACTAGTAGTAGTAGTAATAGCTACAGTAGTAGTAGTAGAAGTAATAGTAGTAGCAGTAATAGCTGTAGTAGTAGTAGTGGTAGTAGTAGCAATTGTAGTCGTATTATTATAAGTAGTGGTGGTAACATATATTAGTAGTAGTAGTAGTAGTATTAGTAGTGGTAGTAGTAGTTGTTGTAGAAGTAGTAGACATGGTAGTAGTAGTAGCGGTTGTAGTGGCCGGAGTAGTAGTTGTAATGGTAGTAGGAGTAGAGGATGTAGTAGAAGTAGTAGTAGTAGTAGTGGCAGGAGGAGGAGGAGTAGGAGGAGGAGGGGAGCAGTACTAGCAGCAGCAGCAACAGTAGTATTAGTAATAGTAGAAGTAGAAGTAGTACTAGTTATTGTAGTTGCAGTTGAAGCAGTAGTATCAGTAGTAGTACGGGTAATAGCAGTAGCAGTAATAGTAATAGTTGTAGCAGTAGTTGTTGTTATAGTAGTAGTAGTAGTAGTAGTAGTAGTAGTGGGGGTGGTGGTGGTGGTAGCAGTTGTAGCTATAGTAGTACCAAATGTTGTAGTAGTAGTAGTTGCAGTAGTAGTATTAGTTGGAGAAGTTGAAGTAATAGTAGTATTTGTACCAGCAGCTGCAACAACAGCAGCAGCAGTAGTGGTTGTAGTAATTGTAGCAGTCTCATTAGTAGTAGTAAAAGTAGTAGTAGCAGCAACAACAGTTATAGTAGTTGTAGTAGTAGTAGTAGTAGTTCTAGCAATAATAGTAGCAACAGCAGTCACAGTTGTAGTTGCAGTACCATCCGCAATGGCTGCCGTTGTTGTAGTAGAAGTAGTAGTTGTTGTTGTTGTAGTAGTAGTTGTAGTAGTAGTAGCTATAGCAGTTGCCATAGTAGTAGAAGCATTGTTAGTAATAATAGTAGAAGTAGTAGCAGTGGCAGTAGTAGTAGCAGCAGTAGTAGTACTAGTTGGACTAGTAGTAGCAATAGTAGTCGCAGTAGCAGTAGAATCAATAGTAGTTGTAGTAGCTGTAGCAATAATAGTTGCATAACAGAAGCAGTGGTAGCACTAGAAGTAGTAGTAGTAGTAGTGGTAGTGGCAAGAGTAGTAGTAGTGGCAATAGTAGTAGCAGTAGTAGTAGGAGTAATTGTAGTAGTAGTCGTTGTAGTAATAGAAGTAGTAGTAGTAGTATTAGTAGTAGTAATAGTAGTAGTTGTTGAAGTAGTAATAGTGCTAGTGGTAGTAATTGTAGTAGTATTGTAGTAGTATTAGAAGTAGTAGTACTTGTAAAGGAAGTAGCAATAGGAGTAGTAGCTGTAGTAGTTGTTGTATTAGCAGTAGTAGATGTAATAGTTGTAGTAATCATAGTAGTAGTAGTAGCAGGAGTAGTAGTAGTAGTTGTTGTTGTTGTTGTTGTTGTTGTCACAGTAGTAGTAGTAGTCAACAACTACTACTGTTACTATTGCTACTACTGCTACATCTACTACTACTACTACAGCAACTACGACAACCATTGCAGCTACTACTGCTACTGCTACTACTAGTACTACTACTTCTATTACTACTAATACTGCAACTGCTACTATTATTACTATTACAACAACTGCCATTGCAACTGCTACAGCTACTACTACAAATACTATTACTACAACAACAACTACTGCTACCACTATTACTACTATTACTGCTTCTACTACTACTATTTGCACTACTTCTACTGCCGCTACTTCAACTACTCCTATTACTACTACAAGTACTACTACTACTACGACGATTACTATTACTACTTCTACTACTACTACTCGTACTACTACTACTATGACTCCAATTACTACTACTACTGCTGCTGCAACTACAACCACTACTACAACAACAACTACTGCTTCTACTACTTCTACTACTCCTACTCCTACTACTACAACTACTATTCCAACTACAACTTCAACGAATACTACTTCCACAACAACTACTACTATAGCATTTACTACAACTACTACTACTGCTACTACTACTACTCCTACTGCTGCAACTACTACTACTATTGTAAATACATCTTCTACTACTACTACTCTGGCTACAGCTACTACTACTAGTACTACAACTTCTACTACTACTGCTGCTGCTGCTACTATGATCACTACTGCTACTGCTATTGCTACTATTTCTACTACTACTACAACTATTACTAGTGCGACTGCTACGTTGACTACTACTACTAATGCTACCATTACTACCCATACTTGTATTTCGAGTAGTAATTCCAGTAGTAGGAGTAGTACTAGTACTATTAGTAGTCATGGTAGGCATAGCAGTACTAGTAGTAGTAGTGATAGCAGTAGTAATAGTAGTAACAGTAGTAGTAGCAGTGGTAGTAGTTATAGTAGCAATACCAGTAGCAATAGTAGTAGTCGTGGTAGCTGTAGTAGCTATAGTAGCAATAGTAGTAGCTGTAGTAGCAATATTACTAGTAGTAGTAGCAGTAGTAGTAGTTATTATTGTAGTAGTAGTAGTAGTAGTAGCAATAGCAATAGCAGTAGTAGTTATTGTAGTAGTAGTTGTACTAGTAGATGTAGTAGTAGGAGCAGCAATAGGAGTAGGATTTGGAGGAGTAGTAGTAGTAGTAGTAGTAGTAGTAGTAGCAACAGTAGTACTAGTAGTGGTAGTTGTAGTAGTAGGAGGAGGAGGATTAGTAAAAGTGGTAGTAGTAGTAGTTGTGGGAGTTTTAATAGTAGTAGTAGTTTTAGTAGTAGTTGTAGCATTAGTAGTAGCTGTACGAGTAGTAGTAGTTGTAGCAGTAGTAATAGTAGTAGAAGGTGTAGTAGCAGTAGCAAAAGGAGTTGTTGTAATCGTAGTAGTAGTAGTAGTAGTATTATGATTAGTAGTATTAACAGGAGTAATTGTGGGAGCAGTAGCCATGCTAATAGTAGTAGTTGTTACAGTAGTAATACTAGTAGGAGGAGTAGTAGCAGTAGCCAAAGGAGTTGTTGTAGTCGTCGTCGTCGTAGTAGTAGTAGTAGTATTCGTAGTAGTAACAGGAGTAGTTGCTGGAGTAGTAGTAGTGCTAGTAGTAGTAGTCGTAGCTTTACTGCAGTACTAGCAGTACTAGTAGTAGTAGAAGTGGTAGTAGTAGTAGCAGTAGCAGTTGTAGTTGTAGTAGTTGTAGTAGTAGCAATAGGAGGAGTAGTAGTAGTACTAGTACTAGTACTAGTATTAGTAGAAGTAGAAGTAGTAGTAATAGCAATACTAGTAGTAGTGTAGTAGTAGGAGTAGTAGTTGTAGTAGTACTACTAGTAGTAGTAGTAGCAGTAGCCATAGTAGCAGTAATAGGGTAGTACTAGTAGAAATAGTAGTAGTTGTAGTACTGTAGTAGTAGCCGTAGTAGTAGTTGCCGCAATAGTAGTAGTAACGCTCGTAGTAGTAGCAGTTGTAGAAGTACCAGTAGAACTAGTAGTAGTCGTAATCATAGTAGTACAGTAGCAGTAATAACTGTAGTAGTAGAAGTAGTAGTAGTGGTAGTAGTAGCTGAAGTATTACCAGTCACAGGAGAAGTAGAAGTACTTGTACATGTTGTAGAAGCAGTAGTAGCAGTAGCAGGCGTAGAACTAGTAGTAGTGGTACTCGTAGTGGTAGCAGTAGCAGTAGATGTTATTGTTGTAGTAGTAGCAGTAGCAGTAGTAGTAGTAGTAGAAGTAGTAGTAGAAGTAGTAGAAGTAGCAGTTGAAGTAGTGGTATCGGTAGGAGTAATAAGGGTAGTTGCAGTGCAGTAATAGCAGTATATGTAGTTGTAGTAGTAATTATTGTAGTACTGGTCTGGTTAGTAGCAATAGTAATAATAATAGTAGAAGTTGTAATACTAGTAGTAGTAGCAGTAGAAGTTGTATCAGAAGCAGCAAAAGCAGCAGCAGTAGGAGCAGCATTAGTAGTAGCAATAGTAGTAGTAGTGTTAGTAGTAGGAGAAGTTGAAGAAAAAGTAGTGCCAGTAGTTGAAGTAAAAGTAGTAGTTATTGTAGTTGTTGTAGACTAGCAGTTGCAGCATAGGTTGCAGTAGTTGAAGTCGTACTAGTAGTTGCAGTAATAGTAGTAGCCACAGTAGTGGTAGAAGTAGTAGCGAAGTTGTTGTTATAGTTATTATAGCTGTTGTTGTAGTCGTAGTAGTAGGAGCAGCAACAACAGTTGGAGTCATACTAGTAGTAGGAGTAGTAGTAGTTGGAGACATAGTGGTGGTAGTAGTAGTAGTAGTAGTAAAAGTAGTAGTAGTAGTAGTAGTAGTAGTAGCAGTAGCAGCAGTAGTCCTAGAAGTAGCAGTAGTATTCGTAGTAGTAGCAGTAGTAGTAGTATTAGTAGTAGTGGCAATACCAAAAGAAGCAGCAGTAGTAGTAGCTGTGGTAGTAATAGTAGTAGTAGTAGGAGGAGGAGCAGCAACAGAAGTCATTATAGTAGGAGAAGTAGTAGTAGGAGTAGTAGTAGCAGTAGCAGCCGTAGTGGTAGTAGTAGTAATAGTAGTAGTAGGTGTTATTGTAGTAATAGTAGTATTAGCAGCAGTAGTAGTTATTGTTGTTGGAGTAGAAGTAGTAGTAACAGTAGTCGTAGTAGCAATAGTAGCAATAGTAGTGGTAGTAGTAATAATAGTAGAAGTAGTAGTAGTAACAGTCATAGTAGTTTTAGTAGTAGTTTCAGTGGTAGCAATAGTAGGAGAAGTTGTGGTAGTAGTAGTCACGCAGCCGTAGTAGCAATAGCAGAACTAGTAGTAGTAGTAGTTGTTGTTGTTGTAGTAGTAGTAGTAGTAGCAGTAGTTGCTGAAGTAGTAGTTGCGGTAGCAGTAGCAGTAGTAGCAGTTGTAGCAATAGTAGAACTTGTAGTAGTTGTAGTAGTAGTAGGTGTAGCAGTAGTAGTGGTAGAAGAAGAAGTAGTAGTACTAGTTATAGACGAAATAGTAGTCGTATTTGTAGTAGTAGTAGTATTAACAGTAATAGTAGCAGTAGTAGTAGTAGTGTTAGTGATAGCAGGAGCAATAGTAGTAATAGTATAAGTAGTAGTATTAGTAGTTGTCCTAGTTGTAGTTGTAGTAGAAGTAGTAATAGTAGTAGTAGTAGTAGTAGTAATAATAATAGTAGCAATAGGAGTAGAAGAAATAGTTGCAATAGTAATTGAGTAGTGCAGTAGCTGTAGTAGTTGTTGTTGCCACAATTGTTGTAGTAGTAGCTATCGTAGTTGTAGTAGGATGAGTAGCAGTAGTATTAGTAATAGTTGTTGTAGTAGTAGTAGCCATAGCGCTACTTGCTGTCGTAGTTATTATATTAGTAGCAGTTGTAGTAGTAATATTAGCAGTAGCAGTAGCAGTAGTAATATTACCTGAAGCAGTAGCAGTAGTAATAGTAGTTGCAGTAGGAGCAGTTGTCGTAGAAGTTGGAGAACAAGTTGTAGTAGTAGAAGTAGCCACAGGGGCAACAGCGGCAGTAGTCGCAACATCAACAGGAGTAGTAGTAATTGTAGTAGCAGTCATAGTAGATGCGAAAGTAGTGGCAGTACTAGTATGGGTAGTAGAAGTAGTAGTAGCAGGAGAAGAAGTTGTAGTAGCTATAGTAGCCATAGCAGCAGTAGCAGCAGTAGTAGTAATAGCAGAAGCAGAAGTACAAGTCATAGCAATAGTAGTCGTTGTAGTAGTAGTTGTACCAGAAGTAATAGCAGTAGAAGTAGTAGTAGCATTAATAGTAGTAGTGGTGGCAGCAATAGTATTTGTAGGAGTAGCAGCAGTAGGAGTAGTAGCAGTAGCAGTAGTAGCAGTAGCAATAGTTGTGATAAGTGTAGTAGTAGTAGCAGTAGTAGCAGTTGTAGCAGTTGTAGAGGTAGCATGAGTAGTAGTAGTAGTAGTAGCATCTATGGCAGTATTAGCAATAATAGCAATAGTAGTAGTAGTAGGAGGAGGAGCTGTAGTCAAAGTAGTAGTAGAAGTAATTGTGGTAGTAATAGTAGTAGTAATAGTCGGAGCAGTAGTAGTAGAAGCAGTAGTAGTAGCAGCAGCAGCAGTAGTAGTAGTCATAGTAGTTTTTGTAGCAGTAGTATTCACAAAAGTAGTTGTTGTAGTAGCAGCAGTAGTGGTAGTAGCAGGAGCAGTAGTAGTAGTAGTAGCAGCAATAGTTGTTTAGTAATAGTAATGGTACCAACAATAGTACTAGCAGAAGTAGTAGCAGTAGCACTTGTAGTTGTAGTAGTCATAGCTATAGTAGTAGTTGCAAGCATAAGTAGTAGCAGTAGTACTAGTCATCGAAGCAGTTGTAGTAGTAGCTGTAATACTAATGGCAATAGTAATAGTAGTAGAAGAAGTTGTAAGAGTAGTGGTTGCAGCAATAGCTACAATAATAGTATTATTAGCAGTAGTGGTAGTGGTGGTAGTTGTAGCAGTAGTAATAGTTGTTGCAGTAGTAGTAGTAGCAGCAGCAGCAACATCAGTACTAGTTGAAGTAGTAGTAGTAGTGGTGGTGGTGGTGGTGGTGGTGGTGGTAGTAGTAGTAATAGTAGTAGTAGTGGTGGTGGTGGTAGTAGTAGAAGTAGCTGCAGTAGTAATAGAAGTAGTAGTAGTGGCATTTGTAGTTGTAGTCATAGTAGTAGTAGTAATAGAAGTAGTAGTAGTGATATTTGTAGTTGTAGTCATAGTAGTAGTAGTATTAGTAGTAGCAGAACTTGTAGTAGCAAAAGTAGTAGCAGTAGTAGTAACTGTAGCAGTGATAGCATGGGTAGTAGTAGTAGTACCAATAGTACTAGCTGCTACAGTAGTAGCAGTACTAGTAATAGTAGCCCTAGAAGTAGTATTATTAGTTGTATTAATAGTAGTAACAATAATGGTAGTATAAGGAAGAAGTAGTAGCAGTTGTAGTAATAGTAGCCACAGCAGCAACAACACCAAAGCAGCAGCAGCAATAGCAGCAGTAATAGTAGTAGTGGTTGTTGTAATAGTATTAGTAGTTGTAACAGCTGCAGCTGTAGTAGTAGCAAAAGTAATAATAGTAGCAAAAGTACTAGTTGTAGCAGTAGTGGTAGTAGTAGTAGCAGCAGCAGCAGCCGGAGTAACAGAAGTAGTAGAAGTAGCAGTAGTAACAGAAGTAGTAGCCGGTATAGTTCTAGTAGTGGTAGTTGCACCAACAGCAGAAGAAGCAGCATTAGTACCTCAGCAGAAGTAGTAGTAGTTTTTGTAGCAAGAG
>RXID01017817.1:0-18065 GCA_005019695.1 Trichopus zeylanicus subsp. travancoricus | reverse complement strand
CAATAGTAGTAGTTGTAGCAGTAGCAATAGTAGTAGTAGCAGTAGTAGTAATAGTAGTTAAACTAGCTGAAGTAGTAGGAGTAGTAGTGGTAGTAGTAGAAGTAGTAGTAGCAGTTGTAGTAGCAATAGTGATAATCGTAGTAATAGTAGCAATACTAGTAGCGGTAGTAGCCGTAATAGAATTAGTAGTAGTAGTCGCTGTAGCAGCAGCTGTAGTAGGAGTTGTAGTAGTAGCAGTAGTAGCAGTAGTAGCAGTAGTAGTTATAGTAGTAGTAATTATAGTAGCAATACTACACGTAGCACTTGTTGTAGTAGCAGTAGCTGCTAAAATATTAGTAATACTAGTTGTTATCGAAGTAGTAGTAGTAGTAGTAGCAGCAGCACTAGTAATAATTGTAGTAGTCAGAGTGGTAGTAGTAGTAATAGTTGTAGGAGTAGCAGCAGCAATAGTAGTTGCAGTCATAGTTGTAGCAGTCATTGTAGTAGCAGCAGTAGTTAACTAGTAGTAGTAGAAGTAGTAGAAGTAGTAGAAGTTATAGGAGGAGGAGGAGTAGTAGTAGTAGCAGGAGTCACGGTAGTAGATTTAACAGTAGGAGTAGCAATATTAGTAGTAATCCAAGTAGTAGTGGCAGTAGTAGTAGTTTTAGTAGTAGTAGAAGTAGTAGTAGCCATAGCAATAGTAGTCATATTAGTAGTAGTAGTAGGAGTACTAGTAGTAGAAGTTGTAGTAGTTGTTATTGTAGTAGCAGGAGTAGTAGTAGAAGTAGCAATAGCAATAGTAATAGTAGAAGTAGTAGTAATAGTAGAAGCAGTAGTTGGAGTACTAGTCGTAATAATAGTAGATGTCGTCATAGTAGTTGTCGTGGTAGTATTATTAGCTGAAGTTGTAGTGGGAATAGCAGTTGTAGTAGCTGGAGTAGGAGTAGTAGAAGTAGTAGTTATAGTAGTAGTAGCAGCAGCAGCAGCAGTAGTAGTAGTAGCAACCGGAGTACTAGTAGCAGTTGTTGTTGATATTAAAGTAGTAATAGGAGTAGTTGTAGCAGTGTTAGTAGCATTAGTATAAGTAGTTGTTGAAGTAGTAATAGTAGTAGTAGTAGTAGTAGTAGTAGTAGTAGTATCTGCAGCAGTAGCTATAGCAGTTACAGTAGCAGTCGTAGTAATAGTAATAGTAGTAGTAGAAGCAGGAGTAGTAGTAAGTAGTTGCAGTAACAGTAGTAGAAGTGGTAGTTGCAGCAGTAGTTACAGTAGCCGCCATAGCTACTAGAGCAAAAGTAGTCGATGTAGTAGTAGCAACAGTAATAGTAGTGGCAACCGTAGCAATAGTAGCATTCATAGTAGCGCTTGTACTATTGCTTCTGGTACTACTACTATTATTACTGCAAGTACTATTGCTACTATGGCTACTACTATTGCAACAACTCCAACTTCCACTACTTCCACTCTTACTGTGACAACAGCTACTACTTTTGTTGCTTCTAATACTCCAAGTACTTCTACTACTACAACTACTACTCCTAATACTACTTCTACAACTACACCTACTCCTCCTCCTACTTCTACTATTACGACTACTACTGCTGCTACTACTGCTGCTACTTCTACTCTACCATTACTACTACTAGTATTGCTAATAGTATTACTACAACTACGACTACTACTACTACTACTGCTGCTGCTGTTCTTGCTGCTACAACTACTGCTGCTACTATTGCTATTACTACTAATACTACTACTACATCTATTTCTACTACTGCTGCTAATGCTAGTGCAACTACTGTTACTACTAATACTTCTACAACAACAACAATGACAACAACAACTTCTACTACTTGTACTTCTGCTACTACTGCTGCTACTTCTACAACTACTACTCCACCAATACTACTACTACTTCTACTACTACTACTATTGCTACTACTAGTACTAGCACTACTACTACTACTACAACTACTATTACTGCTACTACTACTACTAATCTTGCTACTACTGCTACTACTACTACTAATCTTGCTGCTACTGCTACTGCTACTACTACTACTATAACTACTACTTCCACTATTGCTACTACCAGTAGCACTACTACTCATACAACAACTTCTACTACTACAACTACCACAACTTCTGCTGCTACTACTACTACTACTACAAATAATACTACTACTACTAGTACTACTTCCACTACTACTGCTTCACCTACTTATACTACAATTACTCCTAATATTACTACTACTACTGCGACTGAGACTGGTACTACTATTTCTAGTACTACTACTCCTATTACTGTTTCTACTATTAGTACTAGTACTAATCCAACTAGGCTACTACTTCTGCTCCTGTTGCTGCTACTACAACTAGTACTACAACTACAACAACTACTGCTACTATTGCTGCTATTACTTCTTCTATTGCAACTGCTACTACTACTACTAGTATTATTCCTACTACTTCTATTACTGCTACTACTATTACTAAAACTAATACCACTACTACTACCGCTGCAACTGCTACAGCTACTACTAGTCATGTTACTTCCACAACTATAGGTACTACTTCTACCACTACTACTGCTGCTATTATTCCTACTAAAACTTCTAATACTACTAGTTTCGCTATGACTACAACAAGTACTATTACTTCTAGCGCTACATCAATTAGTACTACTAACACTACTACTGCTACTAGAATAGCTAGTACTGCTTGTACAACCACTACTATTGTGACTATTACTGCTCCTACTACAACTATTAGTAGTACTTCTACTACTACTGCTGCTATTGCACTTGTTGCTGCTGCTACTAATAGTGCTACTACTACTACTACTTCTACTAAGACTTCCGCTACTACTACAACTACTGCTGCTACTACTACTACTACTACTATTGAGACTGCTACTTCTACTACTGTTACTACTACTACTATTACAACTAGTAGCACGCCAAGTACTCCTACTACTATTACTACTACTCCTACTACTACTACAACTACTACTACTATTAGCACTACTACAACGTAAACTGCAACGACTACTGCCACTACCGCTACTTCTAATACTACAACAGCTACCACTACTGCTGTTGCTACTACTACTACTATTTTTGTTGCTACTACAGCTGCTACTACTACCACATCTACTACTAAAACTACTGCTTCTACAATTATTACTACAACTTCTACTACTACTACTACTCGTACTAATGCTACTACCACTACTGCTCCTCCGCCTCCTCCTGCTACTACTACCACTACTACTACTAATACTATTACTACTACTACTACGACTACTACTACTACTGCTGTTGCTGCTGCTGCTACAACTACTTCTGTAACTACTTCCTCTACTACCACTAAAACTTCTATTTCTAATCCTTCTCCTATTACTACTACTACTACTGCTACTGCTGCTACTGCTACTACTATTACTACTACTACTGCTACTACGATGACTACAATAACAACAACTACTACTATTACTACTATGATTACTACTACTGCTACATGTGCTGCTGCTACTACAACCACTACTATTGCTACTTCTACTACTGCTAATACCTCTACTACCGCTACAACCGCTATTTCCACCACCACCACTACTGCTGCTCCTATGACCACCACCACAACTAATACAACGACTACTACTACTGCTACTTCTACTGCTGCTACTGCTGTCACTACTACTAGTACTACTAATACTGCTGGTACTTCTACTACTACAACAACTGCTACTACTACTACTACTGCTGCTAAAACTATGACTACTACTACTATTAACTACAACTGTTGTTAAGGCTACTGCTACTACTATAGGTACTACTACTACCACTACTACTACTACTACTACCATTATTACTAATATTACTGCTACTATTACTACACTACTACTACAACTACTACTACTAGCACTACTGCTACTCCAATAACTACTAGTATTACCACAGTTAATACTACTACTACTACTACCACCACCACCATAACTACTACTACCACGAATACTACTACTACTATGACTATTACTACTGCTACTGCTATTGCTATTACTACCACTACTACTGCTACTGCTATTACTACTATTACAATTCCTACAAGTACTACTACTTATACTGCAAGAAATACACCCGCTTTGGTTGATACTGTTGCTACAACTGCTACTACTATTAGTAAAGCCACTACGATTGCTACAATTATTGCTCCTATTACTGTATTACTACTACTGCTACTACTACTAATGCTACTGCTCTTGCTGCTTCTACTACTAATACAACTACAACTACAACTGTTGCTACTCAGACTCATACAACAACTACTACTACTATTGAGACTGCTACTACTACTATGGTTGCCGCTGCTACTAATACTACTACTGCAACTGCTACTATTGCTAAAACTACTGCAGCTACTACGACTACTGCTACTACTTCTACTACTACTTCGGCTGCTACTACCACTACTGCTACTACTACTACTACTACTGCCGCTACTGCAACTACCGTAAGAACTGCTACTACTACTAATACTGCAAATACTACTATTACTGCTACTGCTACTACCCTTAGTACTACTACTAATACTACTTCTTTAACTACTACTACTACTGCTGCTACTACTACTAGCACTGCTCCACCTCCTCCACCTTATCTCGCTATTAGTACTACTACAACCAGTAGTACCACATCTACTACTACAGCTACTATTACTGCAACTACTAAGACTACGACTCGTACTCCTACTACTACTACTACTGCTGTTGCTGCTCCTCCTCCTACTACTACAACTACTACTACTAGTTGTAATTCTACTACTACCAATACAACTACTACTATTACTACTGCTATTATTACTACTACTACTATAACTATAGCTACTACTACTGCTACGCCAACTAATACCTCTATACTTACTACTACTATGACTTTGACATAGCGACAAGCGTGGTAGACGAGGAAAACACCGTTGCCTCTGTTAAGAACTCCTTGAATCCACAAGGAAGAGAGAAAATTCACTAAAGTAGAACTCTATTGAGAATAAAAGTTGTTCTCCCATCCATAGGACTTAAGGCCTATTTATACAAATGCTAGAAATCCAATTTGAGTATGTTTCTGGCTTCTCAAGTCCTAAACTGAATACAACTCAGTTTCAACCCATTAATTGGGTTGGTAGAAGTTCTAAATAATTTAACCTACAAAAATAAAATCCTAAATAAGGATTCATCATTTCCAAGTCCTAAACTGAATAGGATTCAGCCCAAAATTAGTCTTGGGTTGGTGGAATCGGAAAATAAGACTAAGACATCACAATGAAGGGAATCTAAACATAGAAAGGTACTAAGTAAGGTAAATCCTAAGTTTAAATAAAAGAGTGAATCAAATCATTTGTCATGGCCCCTTGACTTCTGAATTAGCTTCTTTTGATATTCCTGAACTTCCTTTGAGTGACCTACATCAGTGTTCCCTTCTTGTAAAGAACTCATCCTCAAGTTATTTTTTCGTAACTTGTAGTCCTCTGGTGCATGGTATCAAACAAATCTTGAATATTAAAAGTGTTTAAGATTCCCAAATCCTTCGGGAGGTCGATGACATAGGCATTACTATTTATCTTTCTTAGTATCTTCAGTGGCCGAATTTTCTTCTATTTCAGTTTGTTGTAACTTCCAGCTGGAAACCGTTCCTTCCTCAAGTGCACAATCACCAGATCTCCTTCTTGAAACTCTTTTGGACTCTTATGAATGTCAGCTTTAATTTTGTATTTGGCATTGTATTCTTCTAATTTCTTCTTTACCTAACTATGCACTTCAATAATTCTCTCCACCATATTGTCTGCAGTTATGCTTGTTCCTGGCAATTTGGGCAACACCACCAAATCCAGTTGGTGCTTTGGGGTTCTTCCATTGACAATTTCAAATGGCGATTTTCCCGTGGACCTGTTCTTCATCTTATTGAAAGCGAATTCAACTTGTGCGAATGCATAGTCCCACTATTTTGGTTTGTCTCGTGCAAGACACCGAATGTTGTTTACAAGTGTTTGATTTACTACTTCAGTTTGTCCATCTGTTTATGGATGATAAGCACTGCTAAATTGCAGAGACGTATCAAATTGCCTCCACAATGTCTTCCAAAAGTAGCTTAGAAATTTTGTGCCACAATCAGAAGTGATAGTCTTTGGCACTCCATGTAGCCTTACAATCTCCTGAAAGAATATATTAACCACCCTTGTTGCATCTACTATCTTCTTACATGGAATGAAGTGTGACATCTTGGAAAATCTATCGACAACAACAAATATTGAATCTAAGCCTTGTTGCAACTACTACTAGTACTACTGCTCCTCCTGCTACCGCTCTTATGACTACTTCTCATACCACTACTTCTACTGCAACTATTGCTAATACAACAACTACTACTAGTACTACTCCTAATAATACTACAACTAATACTTCAATTACTATTGCTACTACAACTCCAGCTACTACTACATCTACTAGTTTTTCTCCTACTGTTACTGCTACTAGTACTACTACTACTACTATTACTACCACTACTACTACTACTCCAACTACTACTGCTGCTACTGCTACCACTACTACTTGTACTACTACTACTACTATAGATAATACTGCAACTATTACAACTATAGATAATACTGCAACTAATGCAACGACAACAACTACCACTACTATTGCTACTACTACTACTATTGCTACTACTGCCACAGAAGCTTCTGCTACAAATGATGCTACTACTACTACTAAAACTACTATTTCTACTACTACAACTTTTGCTACTATTACGACTACTACTACTGCTGCTACGATTACTACTAGAACTACTACAACTAATACCGCTATTGTTATAACTACTATAACAACTACTCCTACAACTACTACTATAGCTGCTATTGCAATTGCTACTACTATTATTGCTACTGGTATTACTACTGCTACTACGGTGATAGCAATTAGTACTACTACTCCTACGGCTGCTATTGCTTCTGCTCTAGCTGCATCTACTATAATAACCCCACTAGTTCTAGTGCTACTGCTACTAATCCTACTACTACTACTGCAACTTCTTATGTTGCTACTACTACTAGTACTACTAGTACTACCACTAACATTGCTACTACTACGTCAGCTATTATTACTTTTATTACTACTCCTACTACTACAACTACTGCTACTTCTTCTACTACTAATACTACTACATCTACTTCTTCTACTGCTACTACTCCTACTAGTACTACTACTACTGCTAAAGCAGCTACTATTACTACTACCATAGCTACTATTTCTACCACCACCACTACTACTACTATAAACACTTTTACTGCTACCAGTACTGCTGTTGCTACTGCGATTACTGCTGCTATCACTACTACTTCTGTTACTACTACTACTGGTACTATTACTACTTCTATTTTGACTACCTCTACTGCGGCTATTAATTCTACTACCACTACTACTACTGTTGCTATTTCTCATGTTGCTACTATTACAACTGCTACAGCTACTACTACTACTGTAACTACTACTGCTACTACTTCTACGACGATTACTACTACTGCTACTACTTCTACTACTACTACTACTACTACTATTACCACTACTACTACAGGTGCGACTACTACTACAGCCGCGATGGATAGACGGACGATACGGCCTCGACGTCCACTGTCGATACTAAGACTTGTGAGTTGCTTACTACAATATTGTCGATCTACGAGTGCAAGACGACTACTACTTCCCACTTACTACTACTGACTCCAGCTACACTATTGCTACTACAGCTGCTGCTACTTCAACTTCTACTACTACTTCCATTACTACTACTACAACTCTAGTTACTACTACAACTACTACAACTACTATTGCTGCTGAAGCTATTCTTATTGCTGCTACTACTCGTACTCCTCCTACTACCACAACAACAACTACTGCTACTGCCTCTACTACCACTACTACTAGCACTACTGCTACTACCTATACTACTGGTACAACTACTACTATTGCAACTACTACTATAGCTTCTACTATTATTACAACTACAGCTACTATTGCTACAACTACTACAGCTACATTGCTACAACTACTGCTACTACTACTACTACTATTATTGCCACTGCCACTACTACTAATACTATTTCTACAACTACTACTGCTGCAGCTTCTACTACTACTTCTGCTGCTACTACTCTCACTACTACTAGTACTACCACTGCTACTTCTACTGCAACTGCTATCACCACCACTACTACTACTGCTACTTCCGCTACTATTAACACTACTACTACTACTACTACGACTATTACTAACACCACTTCTACTACTAATACTACTACTACTACTACTACTAGTACTACTACTACTATGACTATTACTAACACCACTTCTACTACTAACACTACTGCCAAAACTATTACTACTACTACTACTACTAGTCCTGCTACTTCAACTATTACAACTACTTCTACTATTACTACTACTACTACTGCTATTTTACTATTACCACTATTACTACAAATGCTACTATGCCTACTATGACTACTACTACTACTAGTACTACTACTCGTAGTACCACTGATATTCATATTCGTACTACTACTACTACTACAACACCAAGCACTAGTACAAATACAACTACTACTACTCCTACTCCATCTGCTACTACAGTTATGACTACCACAACAACAACTACTACTATTTTTGCTACTATTACTGCTAGTACAACTACTACTATTACTACTGTTACTTGTATGATTAGTACCAGTACTTTTACAACATCTACTGCTTTTGCTACAACTATTACTTCTACAACTACTAGTATTACTATTGTTCATAGTATAATTACGAACACTACTATTACTACTACTACTACTACTGCTACTGCTGCTGCTATTACGACGACTACTATTGCTACTACAACTACTTCTACTCCAACTCTTGATCCTACTACTACTACTATTACCCTTACTCCTACTACTGCTACAACTACTCTGATTCCTATTGCACTACGACTACTACTACTACTACTACTACTACTAGTACTACTACTACTACTAATAAAACTACTACTACTGTTACTACTACTAATATTTCTTCGGTTGGTACAACTACTACTGCTACTGCTTCTATAACTACTACTACTACTACTATTATAGCAACAACAACAACAACAACAACTATTACTACTACTACCACCACCACCACAACCACCACCACTACTACTCCTCCTATTTCCCCTACTACTACTGTTACACCTACTCCAACTCCTACTACTACCAGTACTACTTCTACTACTACTTCTACTACTACTACCACACTTATTCCAACTCCTACTGCAACTTCTAATTCAACTTCAACTACTAATACTCCAACTACTACTACACCTACTACTACTACAACTACTGCTACCCCTACTCCTACTGCCCCTCCTCCTCCTACTACTACTATTAGTATGTTGCTGCTGCTATTGCAACTCCTACACCTACTACTACGACGACGACCACTACTACTACTACAACTGCTATTGCTACTACTACTACTGCAGCTGCTGTTGCTACTTCTCCTACTATTACTACTGCTACAACTACTACCCCAACTACTACTACTACTACTTCTACTACTAGTGCTACTACTACTACTGCAACTCTTACTCCTAATACTACTCCTACTACCCTAACTCTTGGTACTTTACTGCTACTACTATTGCTTCCCCCCACCACTGCTTCAACAATAACTTTTTCCCTGCTCGGGAGTCAGAAATGTCCTACTACTGCTACCACTACTGTTACTATTTATGCTACTACTACTGTTGCTGCTCCTTCAACTACTACTACTACTACTTCTACTGCTACTACTACTAATACTACCACTACTACTACTACTATTCCTACTACTAGTACTTCAACTACCACTACTACTACTACTACCGCTACCACTACGACGACAACTACAACAACAACTACTACTACTGCTGCTACTACTACTAATACTACCACTACTACTACTTCTGGTACTGTGACTACTACGACTACTATTATAGCAATTACTACTTCTTCTATTACTGTTGCTGCTATTACTACTAGTACTACTACTACTACTATAATTGCTGCTGCTATTACTATTACTACTCCTACAACTACTACTGCTACTCCTACTCCTACCTTTACTACTACTACGGTGACTACTTCAACTACTACTACTACTAATAATACTACTAATACTACTACTACTACTACTACTACTACTACTACTACTACTACTACTACTACTAGTACTACTACTACTACCACAACAATGACCACCACCACCACTACTACTACCCCTCCTCCAACTACTAGTACAACTATTACTACAGCAACAACTACTGCCACTGCTACTACTAGTATTACTACTACTCCTACTCCAACTCTAGTTCTTCTAATACTACAACTATAACAACTACTACTGCTACTACTACAGTTGCTACTTTTGGAACTTCTACTACAGCTACAACTACTAATACCACTGTTGCTACAACTACTACTGCTACTCCAATTTCTGCAGCTAATACTACTACTGCTTTAACTACTACTACTACTATTGCTGTTGCTGCTACTTCCACAACGACTACAACAACTACGACTAATGCTACTGTTAAAACTACTACTACTACTACTTCAGTTGCTTGTTCTACTACTACTACTACTACAGCTGCTGCTACTACAACTTCTACTACTACAACTCCTGCTACTACTACTATGACTATTACTACCAATAGTACTACCACTAATACTACTGCTACTACAACTACAACTACTTCTACTATTACTACTACTACTACTACTACTACTACCACATTTACTACTACTACCACTACTACTACAACAACTGCAACTACTACTACTACTACTTCCTCTACTACAACTACCACTACTACTCCAACCCATACTATTACTACTACTACTATTACTTCTGTTGCTACTTCTGCTTCTGCTAATACTATTATTGCTACAATTTCTACTACTACTACTAATACTAATGCTACTGCTGCTTCTACGACTACTGCTATTGCTACTGCTACAACTACTGCTACTTCTACTGCTTATAGCGCTATTGCTGCTACCACTAAGGTTGTAACTACTACTATTACGACTACTACTGCTACTACTACGGCTACAAAAACAATAACTACTACTACGACAACTACTACTACGACTACTACTGCTACTACTACTACTACTGTGGCTTATAATACTACCGCCACTAATACTGCTACTGCTACTATTCTACTACTACTACTAGTAGTAGTACTACTGCAACTACTACCACTAGTAATAATGCCACTACTTCTGCTACTACTACGACAACTAGTACTTCCACTACTAAAGCTACTGCTAGTACTGATATTACTCCGACCATTGCTGCTACTGCTACCCTGCAGCTACTACTGCTACTACTACTGGTACTATTACTGTCGTTGCTACTACTGCAACTATAGCACCGCTACTACTACTACTACTTCTACTAAAAGTTTTGCTACTAGTACTACTGCTACTACTACTACTACTATTGCTACTACTGTTACTACTACTACAACTATTACCACTACGACAACTAATACGACTACTACTACTATTACTTCTACCACTGCTACTTGTACTACTACTACTACTACTACATCTACTACTACAACTAGTACTACTGCTACTGCTGCCGCTGTCACTACAAATACGACTCCCACTGCTGCTGCTGCTGTTACTACTAATACTACTACTACAACAACTAGTACTACTACTACTGCTACTACTACGACTGCTTCTACTACTACTAGTACTACTACGACTGCTTCTACTACTGTTGTTACTACTACTACTGTTGCTACTACCTCTACTAGTAGTACTCCTGCTACTACTACTGCAACTACTGCTACTTCTACTACAACTTCTACTACTACTTCTAATACTGCTACTGTAGCTACTATTACTACTACTGCTGCTACTACTACTATAGTACTACTATTGCCGCTGAAGCTGTTATTACTGGTGCTATAACTACTCCTCCTTCTACTACCACTACTACTACTATTGCTACAGCTACTACTATTACCATAAATACGGCTACTAGTGCTACTGCAACTATTACTTCGACGACTACTACTACGACCACTACTACTGCTACTATATCTACTGCCACTACTTCTACTACTACTTCTACTACAACAGCTACTATTGCTCCTACTGTGACGGCTACTACTACTGCTATTACAACTATACTAGTACTACTTCTACTACTTTTACTACTACTACTACTACTACTTTTACTACTACTACCACTACTACTATTACAACTGCTACCATAATTGCAACTATTGTAACAACAACTACTACTACAGCAACTACTGCTACGACAACTACTACTGCTACAACCAATACATCTACTACAATTACGACTACCACCACACCTTGTACAACAACTGCAACTGTGACTACTACTACTATTAACACTCCTACTACTACCACTACAATGACTATTACTAGCACTACTTCTACCACTAATACTACTGCTACTACTACTACTACTAGTACTACTACAACTAATGCTACCGGTATTCCTACTACTTCTACCACTACTACAACTACTGATACTACTATTATTACTACTACTACTATTACTACTAGTACCACTATTACTATAATTGCTACTATGTCTGATACGACTACGACTACTGCTACTACTAAAACTACAACTACTACGCCTAGTACCACTCATACACATATTATCACTAATACTACTACTACTAATAGCACTACTGCTCCCTCAACTCCTACTACTACGCCCTCAACTCCTACTACTACTACAATGACTACTACAACAACTACTACTACTATTTCTGCTACTAATACAGCTAGTACAACTTCTACTATTATTACTATTACTTGTATAATTACTACCACTACTATTACTTCCGCAACTACTTTTGCGACAACCACTACTGCCACTACTGCGACTAGTACTAGTACTAGTACTGCTACTTGACTACTTTGACTCCTACTCCTAACCCTGCTACTACTACATTTACTACTACTACTACTACTATTACTACTGCTGCTACTACTACTACTATTGTTGCTGCTACTGCTTCTGCTATTGCTGTTGCTACTACTATGACTACTCCTACTACAACTACTATTGCTAACACTTCTATAACTACTACTACAACTACAACTACAACTACAACTTCTACTACTACTACTACTACTTCTTCTACTACTACTACTACTTCTAGTGCTACACCTAATACTTGCACTATTACTCTGCTGCAACTTCTACTACTACTACTACACTTTTTCCAACTCCTACAGCTACTTCAAATCCAACTCCTACAACTAATACTCCAACTACTACTACAGCTACTACTTCTAGTCCAACACCTACTCTGACTCCTACTGCTTTTCCTCCTACTTCTACTACCGCTACTGTTGCTATTACAGCTACTACTGCTACTCGTACTACTACTACTACTCCTCCTCCTCCTCCTCCTCCTCCTCCTCCTCCTAATGCTGCTACTGCCACTACTACTACTACTATTACCATTACCAGTGCTACTACTATTACTACTACTACTACTACTGCTACTTACACTCCTACTACTACTATTACCATGACAACTACTACTACTTCAACTATTGCAACTACTGCTACTAATACCCCTACTACCACTGCACTTACACAACTAGTACTACTACTAATACTACTTCTACTACTGCTGCTACTGCTACCACTGCTGCTGCCACTACTAATACTCCTACAACAACTACTACTGTTACAATTGTTGCTACTACTACTGGTGGTACTCCAATTCCTGCTGCCAACACAACTACTACTTCAACCACTACTACAACTACTACTACTACCACCATCGCTACTACTACTGCTACTGCTGCTACTACTACTACTACTACTATTACTACTACTACTACTTCTACTATACTTCTACTACTTTTACTACCCCTACTCCTCCTCCTACTACTACAGCTAGAACAACTACTACTAATGCCACCACTACTACTACAACTACTGCTACTATTACTACTAATACTGCTACTACGGCTACAACTACTTCCACTACAACTACTATGACTGTTACAAGTATACTACTGCCGCTAATACTAATACTACTACTACTACTATTGCTACTTCTACTACTACTACTATTAATACTACTACTACTATTGCCACAACTTTCTCTACTACTACTGTTGGTACTGTTACAATTACTAGTATGACTACTACTACTACTAATACTAGTAATATGACTACTACTACTACTATCTCTACTACTACTACTACAAAAAAAACTACTACTACTACTACCACCACTATTACTACTACTTCCGCTGCTGCTGTTGCTCGTGCTGCTACAACTAAAACTACTACAGCTACTACCACTACTATTACTACCACTTCTACTACTACTACTATTGCTACTTCTACTGCTACTACTGCTACTACTATGGCCACTACTACTACTCAGGCTATAGCTACTGCTACGACTACTACTAATTCGAATTTTCACTAATTGTACTGCTACTACTACTACTAATTCAACGTTTACTACTACTACTAATACTACAACTACTACTGCCACTGTTATTACTGCTACTACGACAACAACTACTACTGCTACTCCTGCTATGACGGCTACTACAACTACCGCCACTACTTCTCCTACTACTACTATAACCACTACTTCTACAACAACTACTGCTGCTACTATTGCTACTATTACTTCTACTATTACCACTACTTCTACAACACTACTACTACTTCTACTACAATGACTTTTTTTAACGCTACTTCTACTACCAATACTACTACAACTACCATAGCTATTACTAGTACTACAGCTACTTCTACACCTACTACTACTACCACTACTACAACTAAAACTACTACTACTATTACCACTACTACTAATATTACTACCACTACTTCTACTTTTACTACTACTACCACTACTACGACAACTGCTACTATGCCTACTACGACTAGTGCTACTGCTACTACTACTGCTACTACTACTCCTAGTACCAGAAACACTCATATTCGTACTACTACTACTACTATTACTCCTAGCATTAATACTACTGTGACTCCTATTACTACACCTACTCCAACTCCTACTATTACTACTATGACTACTACAATGACTACTACTACTATTTCTGCTACTACTACTGCAGGTACTTCTACTACGATTACTACTGTTACTTGTGTAATTACTACCAATACTATTACTACTGCTACTACTTTAGCTACTGCTGCTGCTACAACTATTCCTACTGTTACTAGTATAATTACAAACACTACTATTACTACTCATCCTCCTACTATGACTACTACTACTACTACTACTAGACTACTACTCCTACTCCTGATCCTGCTACTACTGCTATTACTTTGACTCCTACTACTGCTAAAACTACTTTGACTCCAACCTCTAATACTACTACTACTACTACTACTATTACTATTACTACTACTACTACTATTACTACTGCTGCAACTACTACTACTATTACTGCGGCTTCTACTTCTGTTGTTGCTATTGCTACTGCTACTACTACTACGGCTGCTACTTCTATTACTACTACAACAACAACAACTACTACTTCTACTACTACTACTACTCCAACTTTTGCTACTACTACTCCTTCTCCTACTCCTACTCCTATTACTTCCACTACTACTACTACTCTTACTCGAAATCCTACTGCTAATTCTAATCCGACCTGTACTACTAATACTCCAAGTACTACTACACCTACTAAAACTCCTACTCCTACTGGTCCTCCAACTACTACTACTACTGCAGTTGCTGCAACTACTACTACTACAACTACAACTGTTGCTACTACTACGGCTACAACTTTGACTGCTGCTACTGCTGCGGCTACTCCTACTACTACTATGACTACTACTACAACAATAACAACAACAACAACAACAACAACTACTACTACTACTACTACTACTACTTCTACTACAACAACTGCTACGACTACTACTGCTACTACTACTTCCACTGCTACTACCATTCCTACCATTATTACCATAACTACTACTTACAGTCGTATTACTACTACTACCACCACAAAAACTATTACTACTACAATTACTGCTACTACTACCACTACTACCACTACTACCACTACTACTACTACTACTACTACTACTACTACTACTACTACTACTACTACTACTATAACAACAACTAGTAATAATACTACTACAACTACTACTAGTACTTCTACTACTAGTAATACTACAGCTACTACAACAACAACAACTAATATTACTGCCACTAATAGTACCACTACTACTACTACTACTACTACTACTACTACTACTACTACTACAAGTACTAGTACTACTACTCTTACCACTATTACTACTACTACTGCTGCTGCTGCTACTGCTGCTGCTGCTAATACTACTCCTACTACTAATACTTTTACTACTACCACTACTACTACTACTACAACTACTACTATTACTACTACTGCAGCTATGACCACAACTATGACCATAACTACAATGGCTACTACAACTACTACTACTCCTACTACAATTACGACTATAAGTACTACTTCCAAGACTTCTCCTGCTACTGCTGCTACTACTACAACAATAATAACTACTACTACTACTAATGCTACTCCTACTTCTTCTTCTACTACTACTAGTACTACTACTTTTACTATAATGACGACTAATACTACTACTCCTGCTACTACCACTACAATGACAACTACTACCACTACTATGACTACTACTACAAGTACAACTGCTACTACCACTACTACTACTACCTCTGCTACTACTACTACTATTGCTACAACTACTACACTATTACTGTAACTACTTCCACTACAACTACTACTACTACTACTACTCCAGCTACTATTACTACTACTGCTACTACTACTACTACTCCTCCTACTGTTATTACTACTACAGATACTACTACAACAACGACTACTACTACTACCACTACTGGTCTTGCTACAACTACAACAACTACTACTACTCCTTCTAGTACTTCAACTACTTCGACTACTACTACTTCAACTCTTACTACTACTGCAACTACTCCTACTACTACTACCACTATTACCGCTACTACTAATACTATGAAAACTACTACTACTTCTACTACCCATACTCCTCATACTACTACTATGGCTACTACAACTATTGCTACTACTTCCACTCCTAGTCTAAAAACTTTCCTACAACTACTTATGCTACTAGTATTACTGTTACTACTACTCCTATTACTGATACTATGACTACAACTACTACTACGCCCGCTACTACTACCAGAACTACAACTATAACCACTGCTCGTCCTACTACCACTACTATGAATACTACTACTACTACTACTACAACAACAACAACAACAACTACTACTACTACTACTACTTCTACAATAGCTTCTCCTACAATCTCTACTACTGCTGCTACTATTGCCACTACTACTATGCCACCACTACAACTTCGACTACCAGCGCTGCTACTACTCCAACAACTAACACTATTACTATTGCTAATACTACAACTACAAGTACCCCTACTGCTACTACTACTACTCCTACTACAACTTCTACTGCTACTTCGGCTGCTACGACTACTACTACTACAACTACTTCTGCTCCTACTTCGACGACGCCTAATGCTATTGCTTCTATTAATCCAACTGCTACTACTGCTACTTCTACTGATACTACTACTACTTCTTCTACTAATGCTACGAATACTACTACTACTACTACTACTACTACTACTACTACTACTACAATAATAACTACTACTACAACTACGACTCCTCCTCCTACTACTTCTAGAACAACCACTACCGCTACAACTACTGCTACTACTACTACTATCTACTAGTACAACAAGAACAACAACAACAACAATAACTACTACTACTACTACTACTACTACTACTACTACTACTACGACAACTACTACTATTTCTCCTACTACTACTATGACTACTACAACTACTAATACTACTTACTGCTAA